>JACGTP010000018.1:1702621-1958626 GCA_023678845.1 Mischocyttarus mexicanus | reverse complement strand
CACACACACACACACACACACACACACACACACACACACACACACACACAAAACACACATATACAAATAAATATATATTGATAACTCAATAAATTTGATTTCACATACTGACATGTGTGTATTGTGTATGCCCATGCCGCAGAAAATGGCGAAAGCCTCGACAAAGTTCTCGTCATTTTTCGTAAATTGTAGATCATCGAATTTGTTGATCAGTTGTATAACCCCAATTATTTGTCCAGATGAATTCTTTATAGGCATGCAGAGAATTGTACGATGTCGAAAACCAGTACCTTCGTCCACCGATGGATCAAATCTTGGATCTTCGTATGCATTTGGTATACTGACAGTCTGAAATAATATATTAAACGTTTTGTATAATAATCATTGCCTTTTAAATATAACTACAAAATTATCCAAATTATTTCTAATACATCTAACAAAAAAAGAACTTCATCAGATTTTGAAATAGACATTTTTTCTAAACTTTGGAGAGTTCAAGGGATCCATTAAACTTAATTCATTTTGCAAACAGTAAGATAGACCTTTGAAAAAAGTGCATTCTTTTATATATCAATTCGTTTCATGTTAGATGGAAAAATAAATTTTTTACAGTTTATTATTATGTTTATTATTGTTAATATTAGTTGTGATAGAGAGAAGATACGTTATCATCTTCTTTAGGAAAAAAAGGCGAAGAAAAAAAAAAGAAAACTCAAGATGGATTATTGCTTTTATTTTTTTTTTTTTAATTATTCGACTAATTCGTCGCTGTATGTACTTTTTATGTTTTTCCTTTTTTTTTTTTTTAATAATTCGATGATGGAAAGAGAAAGTTTTAATCTCACCTCGCCTGTCGTCGCCACGTATCCGGTGATGCCGACGTTTATAGGAAATCTACTCTCGAACGGACTACGAAACGATAAAACGGCAACGTTAGATGATTGATTCTCAACCGTGTAATATATTTTTTGATTTCTTTTCTTATGCTTTTAATTTTTTTTTCTTTTTTTTTTTCAATTCTTATTGCTCTTTTTGTTTCTTTCTCTTTTTCTTACTCGCTTTCTTTTTTTATTCACGTTCACATTTTTATTTAACACCAAACTTACCGACAATTTATACTTGTTTTTCTTTCGATTCGATAAATAAAAAATACAATAAAATATTCATCACTATAGTTATTGTAAAATCAAATGAAAAAGTAATGGATTTTGAATGGAACAAAAAAATTGTTCATTGAAAAGTCGAAAACCGGTCGTCGTGGTACGTTCAGTGTTAATTTGATGGTGTAATAATAAATAATAATAAGAAGTAATATTTGTTATTAATTTTGCTTACCTCGTACGAGAATCAGAATCTTCACCGGTAAGATCGTTCGCCTCGAAGTCAAAGACCCGAGAAAAGCTTCCTTTTGATGCCTTATGAACCAGTAATACCTATCAATAATGTAAAAGAACGTTTCGTACGTTTGTACAATGTTATAAAAAAAAAAAAGAAAATCAAAAATATGCAGATAGATCGTGTAAAATGATATCTAAATGAACGATGATTAAATAAAATCGTACCTGTACACGTTGGCATTGAATTAAAGATTGCGTGTGGGTTAAAATCCTGAGGACCATATGTTCTATCGTACTTTGTTCCTCGAAGATCATTCTTGCTAGATCCAACAGCACCTGTCGTAGACGTAACGATCCTTTATTAAAAATATCTATAGATATATATGTATGCCTGTCAATAGTAAATAGGAATATAATTACTAAAAAAAATATATCTTTCCTTAACGTACCTGATTTCTTTTAACTTCCAATTGACTTTTCTCGTAAAGCTGTGCATTTCTCAAACCAATACCGCAGAATTGCAAATAACCGGCAAATACTTTTTCATCCTGCGCCGTGAATTGTCCTTCTCCGCCAAGTTTGTTGATAACCTGGGCAACCCCAACAACGTCACCGTTGCAATCCTTGATCGGCATGCACAAGAGTGCCCTCGTTCTGTATCCCGTAAGTGCATCGATCTCACGATTAAACCTCGAATCCTTAACGACCGAAATCATTTAGTTTAATTATCGTATCGGGTTAGTAATAAACCAATGAAAACATATTACAACCAATTAAACAACTTTATAAAGTCATTTTAATTAATAAGAGTAATCTTCGAAGGGAAAAAATGTTAAATATCAAACCTTATATGCGTCAGGTATGTTGACGGGTTCTCCACTTTCAGCAACGTAACCAACTATCCCAGTACCCCAAGGAATCTTGATTTCGTCTTTCTTTTCCATCTCGAGTAGAGTTGACCTCGAGCAAACGTCGAATAGCTTAGAAACGAGACACCTACTTCTCGAGTAAGATTGACCGCAACTTTGGTTGCCGAACCGTCGAGAGTTTCCATTGTCGCTATTGTTAATGCTTGTCTCGTGATTTTGCAATGAAGGTATATGTCCACCACCTCTTTCGCCTTGGACCAGGAACAATGAACCGCGATCGGCGTGGAGCAAAGTGCTCACGTTTTGAAGTATCTTATGGCACAAGGATCTTACATCCAACTCGTTACAAATATCCTTGACCTGTTGATCGTTTAAAAACGTGTAAATACTTAATATATATATATTATATCAATCGGCGAATAATGTTTGTTATATAAAATTAAACTTACCAATTCGAAAATGAGATCCTTCTCGTCGAGATGCCTGAGCTCGTGCCTCGATCGTCTTTGGGTTCGAGCAGAATTAGTTGAACCAACAGGTTGTCCACTGGATTGATCGGTTTCACCGGAGGAAACACTTAGGAACGTAGGTGTACCGTCGATCGTGTTGACGATTGGTTTCAAAAGACCGCCTCGCTCAAATTCATGAGCAGAGATCTTCCTAACCGGGGTGGTTGCACCAGAGCCACCACTGGAGGCACCTCGACCAGATGACGATGAACCACCACCGGCGTGTGTTGGACTAGACAGTTCCATGCAACTGCTCGAGGATGACGTTGGTGTCGCATGTGACACTAACCACATGTCTACCGTCTGTCGTGTCACCTTCCTAACGAATACAAAAGAAAAAAAAACATTACAAATTCATTATATTGAAAAATAAATTGATTTCACACTGACGTGAAATAATTAGACAATTGCGTCAAGAGTTAGGCATCATTTCTGATAACGTATTTCTATCTCGTCCCGACATTATGACGCGGATGTGCGGATTGCGGCGCTGTCGTCATTAATTTAGCCGTTTGCATAATTGACAGGAACACACTACCGTGTAACTACTCATTCGATATGCAACGGATGACGCTGCGCGTAACATCGTAACTGTTATTTTTTTTTACCGACAACACCGAAAACTACCTTCTTATCCGCACACGCGCACACACACACGCACATAAATACGTTCAAGTATTTTATATTTCATAGAAAATTAGTCATAGTTGTCGTCGTGCAACTAACGGAATGAATTTATTAACTATTTGTTAATACTCATAACAATACCTCACGTTATGCGACGTATAATCCAAACTCATTAAAAAAAAATAACTATTAGATTTTAATCGACACTAATTTCTTTTTTATGGATTTCTTTTCTATGGCTTATCAAAGAAACTTGAGTCTTAACATCTCGATCTCGTACTAATCGATTCGTCGATGAATCAAATACAGTATATCCTCTCCCTACTAAAGCTATACAAAAAATAAAATAAATAATCGCACGTCTCGTAGGAATTTGATCGAAAAAAATAAAAAAATAAACAAACCTGAGGAAATAATCGTTGACGAAGTCAGGGTGCTCGTCCAACCAGGATTCCATTCGTGCATATTCCGGATCGTAGACGGTCGTGGTCGAGGTGTAATAATTTCCTGTGGATTTTCCATCTTGCACATTTTGCAACATACCCTGACCCGCCATAACGCCCTGCACCCCTTGCACCCCTTGCAGACAAGGAGCTGCCGTTTCCGCCGTCATCCTCGGCTCCTCGATGCTCCGCAAGTGCAGGCCTAAAGAAACAGAGAAATTACTTTCGGTTAACTCAACTCAACCTTTCTTCTTTCCTTTTTTCATTTCTTCTTTATATTTCTTTATTTTTAATTTCCTTCGTTTTATCTTAAGAAGTTCAAGAAATGTCAGTTGGAACTTGTATGTTCGTACGGTCGTGAAATGATATTTACTTTCCATACTGTGCATTCACTCGTGCACGCTTTTGTTCAACTAATTGATTAGGAGACTTAAATCTCCCAAGCTTCCACATTGTAAGGGCGGAAGAAAGTAATACAGGAAAGGCGCGAATTCAATTACTAATCATTAAAATGTATATTCTATTAATTCTATTCCAATGGAGATAATCGTCGTGCTTCGTTCCTGTCACAATTTTAGCTGCTTCTCCTTCGGTCTTTTTTATTACACTGACATGAACTGCATTCTCAAATCGTCTACCTATTTTGCCTTGCTTTGTTCCTTTGGAATGCTATTACCTGAACATTTTATCTAACCTTGAAGATAGCATAGGAAAAATCATCCTATGCAAACGAACTCGATACCTACGATATCTACTTTGACCCTTGCGTTTAAGGACTATAAACGAATAATCTTTTCAAAAATATCATTTTCGTCTTGTCTAGAAATAAATATTTGACTGAGCTCTCTGACAAGGGTAGCGAGTATTTTGGAATGTCTCACTATTTCCTGTCTTTGAATTCTAGATGCAACAGAGCTAAAGAGCAACCGGATTAGATTAACCAAAAGGGAATGAGAAAGTAATTATTCCTAATCCTTTTATCACGTTTCTTTCACCGTTTTAACCCCCTTACTCTCCTCACCCTTTTTATAATAACTTCGACGTCTTTATATGAGAACGCAATGTTTCATTTTCTTATGAAACGTACAACGGTTTTAATTAATCTTATCAACTTAAGAGATGTCTTATCATGCTAACGAAGCTTTCACTGATTACAATTAGATATTTGAAATATAAATCTTCATTATTAGATTATCATAGAATTCATTTTCATTATCAATGTGTACTGAATAAAATAAACTTTCTATTTTCTATATATATAAAGGACCTACAATGAGTACCACAATCGCCCCCGACGATACCGTTCGCATATCTCACGCGATGATCCATGGAAAAGAAACTTTCTATTGCGGTTCTAATTTAAAATTTTAATACAAAAATTGTAATATATATTATTCATATTGTAAAGAACTCACATAACACATAATCTCTCTCTCTCTCTCTCTCTAATTCATTAATTCAAAAATCGAATTAAAGTCTATATTAATTGAATAGATATACAAAATCTTAATGTATTCGAAAGTATTCCTTTTTTTTTCTATTAAAATAAAAATGCTTTAGAAAAAGCTGCCGCTCACGTTGTTTCAAATGAATTTGCACTCTCGATATGTACACATAATAATACATACATACATTCGCACATATATTCATTTGCATATATACGTATACCAAGTTACGGCACGTCTCTAAAACCTCAAGTCTTGTGTAAACGAGATAGAAGGTAAGGTGCACAGAGTTTTGAGTGCCCTTTTCCTTCAGCACTTGGAGAGAACCTTTTCTGTGTACCGTCTGTCTACGTTGTATGGGATCCTCTTTCATCAATTTACAGAACCACCAGTTCCTACCACGAATTTCATAGATAATGGTTCAGCAAGAGTGGTTTGTACGAATTCGTTGGTTTTTCTTTTATATATATACCTGTGTTAAAATTTAATATTATTTACGTTTCACAACTCTCGGTATCCAATGAAAATAAATACATTTTTGATCATTATTTGTACACTATTTAATTTTTACTAATTTTTATAAACCAAAAGATATTATGTTGTCCTATATATTTCTTTCTTTTTCTTTTATTATCACTAACTTTTTATACTTAATAATTTTTCCTTGTTATATTATTTTACTAATTATTAAACGGTATTAAGAAAGAAGTAATGGGACAGAATATATTATTCAGTGAAATAATATATAATAGAAAAAATCTTTTCTTCTGTAAAACTTATTGAGAAAAAGGAACAAATCTATGGGACGATTTTATATATTTTCAATATTCTACAAATTATATGAGATATTAGTAATAAATTTTAAATTCTAATTTTGTATTGAAAATGTTATTATCGACTTGACGATAATTTTGTTCAATTTTACCTAAGCAATTTATTTTCTTTATTTTCTAACGTTTTAATAAACTGTAACAAATTAGTTAAACTAAAAACATCGGTAGGTATATTTGATAGCAACTCGTAATAGATTTAAACGAGCTTTAGGAAGGATAGATGTCACGTTGTAGAAACCATCAACTGTCGGTTTTAATTAAATTTTCCAATCAATTAAGGCTACCATGTAGCTACACACTCCCAAACTGTTACGAGTAAGTACTTACATAAATTCATATATACACACATACGTGCATTTATATACACGATTCGAATGTTTTATTCGCAAAAATACGAAGGATGAGTGACGAAGATAGAGAGAGAGAAAGAAAACAAATGAAGGAAATGGATACTTAAAGTAGTGTCGATAAGGAAATAAATATAATAAATATTATAGTTACTTGATTCATCCAATCATCGATGTAACGTTAATGACGCGTAATAGGACTGATGATGCGTCATATATTGAAACTTATCATCCATTTTTCTTCTCTTTCTCATTCCCTTATCATTAATATATCACGAGTAATATTATATTATTTTTCCTTATATATTATTAAAATAATTGCAATAAAATTTAACGACAGTATATATTATCGTTAACAAATCAATGACAAACTTGTAAACTAAATATTAACTCGATTAATACAAAATTTATTCCAAAATATCAAAATCGTTTAACATTCCAGTAATCAGATACTTCTGATGTGTGATTTACAAACTCATTGTATTTCGATACTTCTTTTTCTGGAAATTTTGATTCGAAAGGATATACAACAAGTTTGAATCGTTCGGTTGAAGAGAATAATCGCAAAATAATACCACTGATGTGTATGCAAATTGTTGCATTACAACGCAACAAATATCTGAGAAGTAGAATTTATACAATTTTATCTTTCGCGTTCATTTAAAACCCTTTTTGGATTTTAAATATGAAAAAGAAAAAAACATCCATTTTTAATCGCCACTGAAAATACAAAATTATTTAAAAACGTGTTTATTTAAAAACAATATTTTGAATATTTTGTTAAATAACATCGACTGATGTAAAAAAAATAGAAAAAATAGAAAAAAAAGAGAGAAGACGTGAAAATTGTGATAAAAATAAAATCTTTGGAAGTAATTCGATCGATCGGTTCGTTGAACCATTTTATATAATGCATATTATGGAATATCTATGACCGTGGAAGATGTCTTCAGATATTTTTATTCTTCTCTTTTTCCTTCGAACATTCACGATATAATAAATTCTATATTCGACAGGATGTCATACCATCGGAGAATCGATCCTTCGAGTACATTCGCCTTATTCTAGAACGACTAAAATAAATGAAATAATTTATAATAAGTTCCCATTTCGATACGTCACCACACGTACTATCCTTATCAAAAATTTCCCTTATTTTTAATCTTGTTTAACAAAGGATATCATTTTCTTTAACGTAAATTAGCAAAATTTGTAGGAACGAAAGAGGAATATATAATTAAAGATACGATTTAAAGAGGAGAGAACGAAGTTATTGCATTCGCATAGAAAAAGGGGTGTCCAATATTCGGCTCAGTGGAGCAAGTAATGCGACTGAAATGTAATAGCTTTATGAACACACATACATACACACACACACACAAAATACCATGGAAAGTAGCCGGAAGTTCGGCGTATGAGGAACGACGTTAAATAGAATATAAAATGAAGGAAAATTAATAAGTACTCGCGTGAAAATGAATGAAACGTTTGTTTATTTTACGTAAGATCTGAATAAAATCAAAATAATTGGACAGCCCCTATACCGAGTATTATTACGCTTAGAATATTATGTTCAGGGAAGAGGAAAGATTTTCTAACGACGTAGTTTATCGGGAAAAGGGTTTCTGTCGAGTTGCCACTGTGGTAGCTAATTTGATCGATAATTTTTACAACCAGACCAATTATCGTACGCTCTTGGAGGGTGAAAAAGGAAAGGTGGGAGAAAAGGGAAAAGGGGAAAAGGGGAAAAGGGAAAAGGACTAAAGAGTGACAATTTAACTTATTTACCTCAATCAAAGTCCATTCGTTATCTCGAAAGCTTTATCGCTCTTGAATTAATATTATGAAAAAAAAAATGAAAAAAAAAGGAAATCTCCCTCGATATTCGGGTAAATCGGATATTGTTTAAAAATAGTGACTCACGTTGGGGTATTGATCGTGTCTAGCTTTATTTGATCAGGGAGAAATGAACCCGTGTTGTCGTAGTAGATGAATCATTGCGCTATGGACTTTAGGGTGGCAATACAATCTCTCTACAAATAATTTATTCGAATTTGTATTATCGTTCATATTTAAAAAGAATTTAAATTTAAAACATGAGGAAAATCTTAAAGAAAACATTATATAGAATTATTATAGAATTAGAAATATCTTCGGTATATTACCGAGAATAAAAGGAATGTATAAATATTTTGGCGAGGGATTTTACAACTTGTGTTTTTAAAATAATGATTGCTACCCTCAATGCAAATTTATTTAAAAAAAAAAAACTTTAAAACTAATTCTGATTTGACACTTAACCGAACCTTGTAATAAATTTCTTTTATTAACAAAAGAAGAGAAATAAATTGTGGTTTATTGAATTTAAATATTTTTCTCAACTGAAGTTTCTCCGACTTTTCCTACTATTATTCTCTCGTAATTATTAATCGTTCGTGGAAGGAAAAGATATAAAAAAATAGATAAAAGAGAAATAAAGAGAGAGAGAGAGACTAGAGTGATGGTCATAAAACGCACTAATTCATCCGTGAAGAAAACGAGGATCGCTTCGTTGAGGACGAATTAGCATGGAGCTTTTTGTCGAGGAATAAGCCAGAAGCTACGTAGGAAATTTACCGAGTACACCGTGTCGTGTTTTTCCATGGATCTTGACTGACATACTCTCTTACTTACATATACGTTTAAAACATGTCAAACGAAACATAAAAAAGACAAAACGAAAGAGTGTGTGTGTGTATGTGTGTGAGAGAGAGAGCGAGAGAGAAAGAAAGGGGTTCACTATATAATAATAATCTCAAATGTAAAACGGAAGAGAATTATTCTGGCGTGCAGCCAATTTCTTAACGATCGAGTATGAAGGACGAATTTCTGACTGACTTGGAAACGCCATGGTAAAAATTTTTTAATCATGATTCATAAATTCCACCGTGTGAAATTTTAAAATAGACTACAATTTATATTTATTATTATTCTCAATGTAATTATTCAAATATGATTGATGATTTAAATAAATCAACGTTCGTAAAACAAATTGCGTCATTAAAAAGAAAACTATTTAAGATGATTGCAGGAAGAAAAAAGAAAATATTCAACCGTAACGAAACGTTTAAGCGAGAATCGACATTTGAAAAAAAAAAACAAAATGATCGTGTTGTTTAAATATAAAAAATATATTAAGGACGAGTAGGGAGTATGATCAAATACGTAATACGAATACGTATTTTATTATGTAAATAAGTAATTAAATAATTGTATTGTTTAATTAAAAAATATATAATAAGGACAAGTAGAGAATAATCAAATGCATAACACTGACGAAATCCTGACGCAAGTATTGACATTTAGAATATATAATATCGTATTGTTTAAATTGAAAATATTTAGGATGTCAGTAGAGAATGATAAAATACGACCACGTTCTCTGATTATTATAGATCTCTGCTTCTTTATCTCAATATATAGTATAATACGAGTAACATAATTTTGGAAATGGTTTAATGCTGTACACAATGGTATATAACCAATCAAACAGAGCTCAGGAAACACAATAGAGATGAGACTTCCCTCCTTTCAAGTATAACATTGTGCCAATTACTCGAGCTAATTAATAATTCCATTTAATTATCTTGCTTGCGCGCAGTAAACGCGAAAGACAAACGCGTTTTATCTACAATCGAGCAAATATATGTACCTACGGTGAACTTTATAGGGGCCAATACGATTAGATCTATCGATTGGGATATAATAAACATTTTATTTGCATTCAAATAGAAAATAAATTAAACTATCTCATAGCTGAAGTGATCTAATATATTCGTAGACGAAAAAAGAAATTATTCGATTTAATGGACCATAAAGATATGCTTAATTAAGATGATGAAATGAATGATTTTAAATATCGATATCGGGGAAACCGAAAAAGTAATTACTTTTCATATAAACGTAATAGATTAATAGATATATATAAATTAAATGAATTTATGAAAAATATAATATAATAATAAATTGTAAATATATTGAATATTTACAAATATTTATAAATCTACACAAACTTGAAATTTTAATATATTTTTGAAAAGAAAGAATAATATATTGAAACATAATGAGAGAATATAAAATGAAATAATACAATAATTCTAAACGTTATTGAAATTTGTATATTTCTTTTTTTTTCTAAAGAAAAGCTAATATATTGTAGTACGATGAGAGGATGGAAATATAAAGAACCATTGAAGTAGAAGGGTAAAATTTCACGTTCAGAGGTTTCAAGCGGAACGACATTCTCATACGGAGGGTAATGTCGATGATAGGTGTAACAAAGGAGCAGTAAAACTACAACGATAGGATAGGAAACTGAGCAACATGCGGCCTTCGTCTCGGCTTGGCTTGGAACGACCCGATGGCGCCAAGCTGACCTATCCGTTTCGCCGACGCACCTTGTACCCAACTCTCTTACATTAAACTTTTCCTCGAGATCTATTACAAGTCTACCTACGTCCTCTCTCTTTCTCTCTCTGTTTGTCTGCCTATCTCTCATTCTCTTTCCAAAACAACGTATACACAGTATTTGCTATAGAACGGTATCATAAACGAACTAAATCCACGTGAAAGAGAAAGCTTTTTTTCTTTTTTTATCCAAACAAAAAATCCTACTATTTGACCATTAAAAACTTTCCCAACGAAGTATAACCAAGTATATAAAGAAAGAAAGTAGTAGCAGCTTTATGAAAATATTTTCCTCGTAAAAAAGTAAACAAGTTCTTAACCCATTCAAAGATGATGATGATGATGAAGAAGAAGAAGAAGAAAGGAAAAAGAAATAGGGTAAATAATCGTACCGCGTGATGAAAAAGTTGAGTGTAGTAAAGATTTCAAAAGGGAAAAATATTTTAACTTGTTTTTTAATCGATTATATTTCCTACTTTAAAATACGTTATTTGTCATACTTATTCGAAAATTAAAAACACAGGAGAACGTTGTTATCGTCGTTACTACCGTAAGTTCTTCTTTTCCAAAATCAAAATGAAAATAAAGAAAGAAAAAGAGTTAGAGAAAAAGAGAAAAGGAGAGAAAGAGAGATAAGAAAATAGATAGAAAGAAGAAGTATAGCAAAACAGAGAGAAACGGGGCAAACGATAAGGAAATAAACGCATCATAATTCTTATCGATTTACACCGTTCCGCGACATTTCGCGACATTTCGCTTTATCTCGCATACTTAAAATACACGCGTATACACATTCATACATACATGCATACATACATACATACATACATTTAACGTTTATGCGCATCTTCTTCGCGTACTCTCAAGAATCGAAGTAACGAACAAACGATCAGAACGGACGAAGTAACGAACGAACGAACGAACGAACGAACGAACGAACGAACGAACGAACGAATAGCAAGGCACGAAACGCTCGAGGCGGCCTTCGTTCAGCTTCCATCACGACCTGCTGGCGCCAAGCGAGCAGATCTATCTCTTACGAGTAAGACTCCCCGCGACTTCATTCTAACTCTTTCTCTCTCTCTCTTTCTTTCTTTTTCGTATAAGAAAATGAAGGAGAGAGAGAGAGAGAGAGAGAGAGAGAGAGAGAGACCGACCGCAACCAGACGACTGACTCTAGTCGCGTGATGCCGATGCAGTCGCTTTGCTTCATTGCATCGCTCTTGTTTGCGTTAATTCTTCATATTATTATTCTACTACCTTTTTTGCCAGTTTTTCTTCCTCTTGAAATTTACCACCCCTCTCTCGCCCCCACCCTTTTCATTTCCATCATTCTCATTTCTCTCATTCTCATATAAGTGATAACAACCGGCTCATTTGATGATAACAATGATTCCAACTTGGTTTTCTTCCATTAATGGTTGTTACTTTTTACTAGCTACTGGCTTACTTATTTACGGATAATATTTTATCAATGAAATTAGTATCATTTTAATCGAGGTAAGTATGGATGTAAATAGTTGGAAAATAATACTTGATTGCTTTCAATATAGTTTATACTTTGATGAAAGTGTGTTAATGCAGTTATACGTTGTTTATTAGAACTTACGTAAATATGTAGAAGTTTTTAACAAGTCCTAAGTTGGTTCATTGTCTTGTTCATCTAACAACAGACGTTTTAACTAGCAACAGAGTTGATATCGTATTATCCTTTTTTTGTGAGAAAACGAACTATGATTTATAAATCGTTGAAAGCATTCTGTTTTCACGTCACAAGGATGCACCTTTGTTGGTTCTCTCTCTCTCTCTCTCTCTCTCTCTCTCTCCCTTTCTATTCATTTCGATGGTTAATAAATACTTATTACAATATATATATGTATCTAAACTTACGTGTGAACTTATTATACATGGGTATATGTACAGATCTACGTGCGCATTTGTGTACTTCAAATTGGAATTGTTGATCCTACTGGGAAATCTGAAGATACTCGAGAAGATTATTTTATGCACCCTCGACGATCAAATACATTTCTGAAGTATTTTCTATTTTATTTTTTATACATTTGCATAATATAGTTGTTTATAAAGAGTAATATAATAATTTATAAATTGTTTGGAAATTAATATCCTGCTCGTAGTATCGTAATATTTGTACGGGAGAAGATTTTGTCGGAATTTTGTAGCATCGATATTTACTATCATCTAAAAATAAAATACAGATATCTAACTACTACAAATAAGAAATATCGTGCTTAAAGGATTAATAAATAATGTATTATATTAATTAAATACTAAGGAAAATAGTATTATTCAACACTCTTAACGAGATTTATCTTTAAAATTCTTTTTTTATTAAATACGAAATAATAAAATTTTCAAGATAATTTATTTCTATTTGACGTTTATGCTAAGATAATTCCAAAAGTATCCAAATGCATATGTAACTGTATATATTATTTGGAAAGAATCTTATTGGTTGGCAACAGATATAAGTTTTATTCGTTAAAATTCTAGTCTCGTACAGAATAAAAGTCTGCAATGCGGATTAATCTCGTTTCTTCTAACAACGAGTCTACTAAATTCCTTCGATTAAAAGAAGGTTGATAGTTGGAAAGGATAATAACAGGAACAACTCACCGATCTCGATTGCTAACTCAGTTGGTAGTAACAAAAGTGTACAAACAGTTGTCGTTCAGTTTGCTGGCGCCAGCAAGCTGACCTATCTCTTCAACCGCGACAAACGCAGTTTGCTCTACTCTGCTTTTGCTCTATGCTGTATGACAAGCTCAATAACCTTGTGGTTTATAGATTTACCTTCTTCTTTCAATTTAAACACTTTTATCCAATGCACTCTCTCTCTCTCTCTCTCTCTTTCTCTCTCATAAAACTTTTTCTTTTTATTTCTTACTTTCTTACTTATCTTTCTTGTATTTATTTCATATTTTTATATTATTACATAGAAAAATAAATTATCTTTGCAAATGTTATCTGAAATTAAACAAATATTATATCGATCTTTATCGATAATCATTATACGTCATTTGTCATTAAGGAAACACACCTTTATAATAATTATATGTAATTGGTTGCAACTTTGTACGTAATAAATTATATCAATTTCTTCCAAAAAAAGAAAATACATGTTTCCAATCGACGAATTAAAATGTTGACATTTAATTTAATGCGCGTAATACGCATCGTTTTCTTATAACTGAAATGTAAAATATGTTTTCTCCATGGATGGAATTCGTATGAATAATTTTGACGATTTACCCATTTTACGGGAATCAATTTCTTCGTCATCTTTTCGTGAAATCGTGAACTCACGTTAATCGTGCGAGAAGAAGGAAATCGATCGTGTTTGCTGATTCATCGTCGCGAATCATCGGACAAGGAGACCGATTGAGAGACACTAAATGAAGAAAAGAGAAAAAGAGAAAGAGGAAAAAGACGTCATCCTTACAGATAGGAAATTCGATAAGGCTCGAAATAACATATAAATCTTTCCACGAAGGAAGCCGTCAGATTTTTTACTCGAATACGCTCGCCCCCTTACGAGACCGCGTCGCGGCGTCTATCGATTATCTCTCTCCGCGAACATTATTTACCCTTTTTTTCCCCTTAAATAAAAACACAAAAAGAAAAGAAAAAACAAAATTCGATGTGATTTTCATTGATATTTTTTCTTTTTCCAAAAAAGAAAAGAAAAATATGATATTTCGAATAATGCACAAGTAAAACTCGATGAATTGGCTTTTTTGTAACTTCAATTAAGGAAAAAAAAAAGTATAGATTTTAAGTAAAAGTATATTATCCAAATAGTCAGCAGCACTTTGTAAGTTTCCTCTTTGTAGAGGAAACACATTGAAACCTTACACGTATAACAAAAGATAGGCGTACTCGCGATTTCGAGGCAAGGTCGAAGGACTCTCCAAAGGTGGAAGGACGAAAGGAGGGACGAAGAAGGATTTATCGTCTTACGGGCGTCGATCCTTCTTCTGTCAGTCGCAGGGTCCTAACTCATCCCCTGTGTACCACTCTCCCCACCCCTTCACTTCCCTCTCTTACTTCCTTTGAATATATTCGAAGAGGCCACCGAAACTTGCTTTTGAACCGGTCGCCCTTCTTCCTTTTTATCCCGCTATACTCTTTTTCTTTCTCTCTCTCTCTCTCTTTTTTTCTTTTATATTTTTTCAACTTGATCTCCACTCTCTCTCTCTTATTCTCTGTAGTTCGCCTTAACGATCTTCTTCCGAGGCAAAGCTCACACCCTTCGTCGTCGTGTCAAGTTCACAAAGCTACTGTATTCCGTACTCTCCTTTTCTCTCTTTCGCACACACACGCACACACCTTCCACCTATCTCTTTCTCTCTTTCTTTCTATCAAATGATCGGTCATTTTGTTTTCTTCCCTTCCGGCTACCATAATAGTTAGTACCACGACACTTAAAGTCGATATTTTATACATGTCTGTCATGACACAACAAGGTAGAACTACCAAATGTTAATATCTGGCAAAATATAACTATATACTTTATAAATTGAATAAATCAATGAATTTATGAAAGAACAATTGTACTTTTTTGAAAAATATAAAGAAATGTATGAAGAAAAAGTTTTAAAAAAAAATCATTAATAGTTAAATTGTATATTCTTGATTTAATAGTAAATTGTTTGATAGAGTTTATTCCTTTACAACTAATAGCGTTAGTTGTTATTAGTTAACTGAAATATACGTGTACGTCTCGTGACCATAATCGCTTAAATGGAGGAACGTGTACCTTCCGGTACGCGTCTTCTTAATAACGTCGAAGGATACTGATGCGAAACCGCTAATTGACGGAATGAAGATAAAGAAAGAAAGAGAGAGAAAGAGAAAGAGGGAGAGAGAAAGAGAGGAAACAATCCGCGTGACACGCAACAAGTCTAATTAAGAAAGATAAGACACCTATCGGTGATCGGCGTTTTAATGGCCGATCGAATCTGACCTTTCGTATCTCGATTATCCTGTATCGATGTTAAAAATCTATTAGTCGATATATAATATTATTTTACCTTATTCGACAAATTCGAAATTTTATTTTTTATCAACTCTCTCTCTCGTAATATATATTAAAAAGTCAATAAATAACAATATAAAGAAGATAAAAAGAATTAATTGGGAAAAATATACAAAAATTGGACAAATGTTTATTGTTTTCTTTTGCACGATAACAATTATTTATTATAATTACAAACGGAATAGTGTGCATGTATGTATGTGCAATATAAATACGCGTAAGAGATAGTCGTCGAAAAAAAAGAAACGAAAAGATTGAAGGAATAACAAAATGACTGTATTTAATTTTTTTTTTTTTCGTTTCTTTTTATTTTTATTTTTTTGGAGAACAATGAGAGTGTAGAGTTAGCAACGAACACGATGAAGCGAACAAAGTCAGGGTAAACAACTTCTTAGCAGTTTACTTTTCGCAGAACACAGAATGAGAGAATAAAACTGAAGAAGAAGAAGAAGAGGAAGAATAAGAAGAGAAGGAGGATGAGGTGAATGAGATGGAAGAAGTGGTAGAGAAGAAGGAGGAGGAGGAGGAGGAAAAGAGTAAGAAAGAGGATCTGCAAAAGGTTCTTTTTAACGCCAGGTAAGGGACGCATGCGCGCACCTTGTTTCTCTACGTGTATCTTCTACACGGATGAATTTCACATCAGTGAACAGCGACAAGCCGGAGGCCAAGCACGTTCCACGCACACTAACGCACACGTAAACGCATCATCCATTCGTCATATGATCGCTAATCATTAACCTCGTTGTTTTAGTTCCTATCATTTCAACGATAAAAGAAAAACATTTTTCTTTTTTTTCCTTTCTTTTTTGGATACTTCGATCGAAATTCATTTTATTTATTAAATAATACATTTTCGTTTAATTCGAAGTTATATTAATCAGATGCAATATATGAAATCTTGTTGATCGGATATTGTAAAGAAAATGTTAGATTAACATTTGATAGGTTTCTTCTATATCGAAGAATCGATAAAAGCATCGAATGATTTTAACGATACTAAAACATTTTTGTTTTTTTCTTTTATTAAGAAGGTTTTTTTTGATGAATTTTAATTCATATGTATTAGATCTAATGTGAAATCTTATCGTTCGGATAAACTTACGGAAATGTCTGATGAACATTTGAGAAGTTTCGTTTTATCAAAGTATCAAAGAAAGCCGCTTGCGATGGTTTTTTTTTTATAGTCGTTATGCAACCGATTAAAAGTACACAAATATCGTAGATATATGTGTATCACTCGAGACTTCGTCATTATCTGTCGTTAGGAATATCTAGAATTGATAACGCCGTATTCCCCAGTTTTTTTTTTCTTTTTCGGAGAAAATTTGCTTTGCGAGTAAAAAAATTTCCCCAGTCGTTTATTTATTTTTCCTCAATGATTCATTAATGAATAATTAATGTACATAAGATGACACAGGTATGGTAATTGTAATTACGAATTTAATTATCTGTTTGTGAGAAAAATGCAAGTAGGTAATTGAACAAAAATTTATCAATTCGAACAAGAACATTCGGTTTTTTAATTAATAATCTCATTAAACGCACGTTCGTGTTCGTAAATATTGGAGAGAAAAAAAGATTTGCAGCTAGGATGTTAGAGTTAGAAAGAATGCATCGTTACAACTGCAATTGAATCTGTATTTATAAAGTCTTGAATTATATTATTGCTATTTTTTTCATAAACCAAAACATATAGGTATTTCCGATACCCAATAATTACCACCAACAAAGATATTTTAACCTATCGTATAACTTCTAACAAACGTGATATTTAAACAAATATTATTTACATATATAAGGTTTTCAATACTTTGTGTAGAACAAAAAAGTCCTTATCTATTTTTATTATAAAACTTTTTATGAGAATAATAAAAAATAAAAATTGTTTAAAATAACCTTTTCACCAAACTTATAAAATTTGAAATTACCTTTTCTCGTATTTCCAATACGAAAAAAACTTTTTCAACTAACGTGATACGAGTTTTTGAAATTAACTGAAAAATGGAACAAATATGGAATAATTTAACAATGACAGAGTGAGTAGAGTCACGCATACACACATATATTAGGTACGTATATAAGTGTTTCCGCGTAAAGAGGTAAGCGCATAGAATTAGAGGAAGAGAAGAAGAGAGGAAGGGAGGAAGGGAGGGTAGTGGTAGGTAGAAGCAGAGGTCCAACGCCGAGGTCCACTTTCGGTATGCAAGAAGAGAACGCGTCGCACGACACTCGGCTATATTAATCCCAAAGTAAGAAAGAGAGAAAGAGAGAGAAAAAGAGAGAGAGAGAGAGAGTAAGAGAGGGTTTTGCTCGTGAATGCTTGCAAGCACGCTAACCTAAACGATTCTTCTCTTCTTCTTCATATTTTTCACCAAGTTTCTCGTCATCGACAAAATCAGCAAATTTTCATAAACTTTCGACCAAAAGAAATTTATCGAATTTTTGTTTTTCCAACGATACAACCAAAATTTTGTCGTCCAAGACAAGACTATGAAAACTTGACCCTTACAATTAAAAAAAAATAACAACAACAACAATGTATAACTAACATTTTGTTTTCGTGACTATAAAAATATTTATTCATATTTCTGTGTTTCTGCGGTTAACCAAACCAATTGAAAATGGTTCATCTTTTTATTTATCCAACGAAAAAATATCCTCTTCGTTCATAGGAAAATAGTCGGTCGAGTGGTTCAATGGAATGTGGAAGAAGTGTTTAAAGAAAAAAAAAATAAGTTCTATGCTTCCCCAAACAGGTAGATCGTGACTAGACCGTTTGATCGGGTTCCCGGAAAGTCGTTTTAAAGGAGTAACCTTCTCGATACTTCTTATTCAGTTTGTAAATTCTAGGCTATCTCGTGCCATCCTATACCATGCCATGGTTTACCCTGTTCTGTCCAGTCGTGTCCTGTTGCATCGTGTCCTGCCATCCGGTAGGAGGATCGTTAAGGTAATAACGATCCTTCTAAAATCCAATTATGATCTCTACCTTTCCCCACTGACCGAACATCGTCCAAAATATCAGACTATGTTACTTTGTGTACGAGATTTGCAACACCCACTCTTCTCTAAATTAAATATCACGATAATACCAAAATCTTGTTTAATTAAAGTTCAATTAAAAATTGTTTTACATTTATGTAAGAGTTTGCTCTTTTGACAGAAGTTTTTGCAATTATCGAAATTCTATATAAATTTTAATAAAGAAATTATAAATCATTTTTACTTGGTTATACTATATCCGTGTAAATATATCCTATACTCTTTTAATTAATTAATACTTTACAGGATAGTTATCAGATTAATCGGTTTTTCAGTTTTTAACTCTCAGTTTATTTCTTCTTCTTTCTCTTTTTTTTTTTTAAGGAGTGCACATTTATTTCGCAATATACACACGTAAAATATTTTATTTAAATAATACTCGTCGAGTTTTCGTTAAAAGAATTCAATAAAATATAATAGAAATATCGTTTCTATCGTCCAGATTTCTCGAATGTTTACAAAACCGAACAAAAATAATTCAACGAACATTGAACTTCTATCTCACGAGTAAACATTTGTATAGATTTATTTTTTACAATATAATATAATAATTTGTAACAAACAAATTAATTCTTAAATATTATTTTGATATTTATATCAATATATTGAATTTCCATTATGTATCGGCGTAAATACTCAATGTTTTTTTTTTACGCAGTAGAAAGAAATATAATCACCGTCAGATCGAAATCTTTAAATCTCTTAACTCGGCATTAGTTAGATATTATTAAAGATTACTTTGAAGATAACACGTAGTTTGGAACAATCGAATCTAACGATCGGGCTAACTTAACACACGTGTAACCTATCACTTTAACAATTATCGAATCTATTCACGTCGAAACTTGCATCTTGTTTGATTGATAGTGTAATCAATTTCTAGATTTTCAAATCTTATATATACGTATATATACCAATTTTTCTTCTATAATAAATTATTTTCACCTTAACTTGCCTCGATAGAAGAGTTCTCTTTAGGTTTTTTTTTTCTATTGCAAACTACATCTAAAACGGTCGTCAATCATGAATTATAGGCAGGGCGGTGGTAGGTGAGGGGTGGGGAGAGTCTACGTGTTTGTTCTTATTTCGCAAACGATCCGCTGTTAATAACGCTAGTTTAAATGCTTGCATAATGAACGACGACGATAACAAACGTTATAGTTCTTCCATTGCAAATGTTTTATCGTCACGATTAAAATATTCTATCTGTAATTCACCTGCCTTTAAAGATAGATCAAAAAACTGTTTTGTTACTTCGATATTAAACGAAAATATTTTTATCGACATTTCTCTCGATCTCACACCTATTTTGGAGAAATAAAATAAGATCGAGGGGTGAGGGAGTGCTTGGAAAGAGGAGGAAGGTTTAGGAGAGGAAACGAAACTCGTGATATCTCGGGTCGTGCGTTTTTCGAAGGTAAACATCGAAGCATATGGGAAAATATTGCAAGCATCTGCGAAAACGTACGTTAGATCAGTTCTCATTGTTAAAATATAACGATGATCCCGTTTTTCTTTTTGTTCTTTTTTTTGTTGAATCATTCGTATCAGTGTTCAACCTTTCCACACATACACACACGCGTATGAAAATTATAACAAAAAGGAAATGTTTTTAAAAAAACGTGGTCTGTGTGTGTGTGTGTGTGTGTATTTTAACACTTATCATATCTTATGAAAAGAAATCACTAATAGTATGTGGAGAAATTAATGAAGGATTGTATTTTTCCGTCTAACTTCAAGGTTCTCCGATAATCAAGCTGACCCTTTGGCAACGGTACATCCTTTTGCTATCTCATACGAACTCGTTTAATAAACTCAATGTCCTCCTCCTCCTCCTCCTCCTCCTCCTCTTGGCAATAGTTTGCTACACGCTCAACGAATCAAACTTATCCCTATCGTCCTATCGTTGCGATTACCAATTCCACTTAGTTCGTTAAAAGAACGCCCTCGTCATGCGAGCTCGTTTATGATCACCACCACCACCACCATTGTACACGGCTAGAGAATCTAAAAGCTGATGAAAAATGTCTTTGCTGCTTTCGTTACGTTACGTTACGTTACGTTACGTTTCGTTTCTTTTCGTTTACGTTGTTACGAAGATCCATCGGTGTTCTTCTTTCGGAATATTCCTTAACGACGATCGTAAATCTTTCGTGCGTACAAATTACGCGACGTTGGAGAAGAATCTTCTTAGATTACTATACAACTATTTACGTACAACACCTTCTTCCTCGTCTTGTTTTTATTCTTTTTCTTTTTCTTTCCTCCCTTCCCTCCTTCTCCTCTTTCCATTATAACAAACCGTAAATAATTACGATTATTAACTTCGCAACGATAACGCGTGTTATCGCGAATTTGAAGAATTTCATGTCAGTCGGATTAATAATTATCGAGTTACATTAATGTTTATCTATCCATCTATTTAACTATCTGAAGTATCTATCTTATAACTTGGGAGTTATTGCGAATGTACTATGGGTTTTCACGATATCTTACAGTAACCTGCCGAGCTATTACGCTATTACGAAGCGAGGGCCGCTAATGGGGGCCCATGCTGTGCACGACGGAATGACGTTACGACCGTACTGCGTGAGCAAGCACGCACGTTTACTCTCCTCCACCTGCCCTCCTCCTCCTCCTTCTCCACCCCTTTCGTTTCACCAACTCCTCCTTCACCACCTCTTCGATAGACTCGCACGCCGACACGAGGCAGAAAAACGGCCACTCCGAAATGCAACACCTTTGTACGTGACGTCTCGGCACTGTTCTTCTCTCCTCTCTCTATTTCTTTATTTCTTTTTTATTTCTCTCTATCTCTCTCTTTCTCCCACGTTTAGTTCCCGTCGTTCTATCTCATTCTCAAACGCATCGTATGGGTTTTTTTATTACCGTCTTTCTCGAACATTTTCATCCAATACTTTTCCTATCCATTTTCATTGATAAAAAAAGAAATTCAGTTAAATAGAAATGAATTTAAATCCCCTATCACTCCTATGTCATTTCCTGCACCCACTCTAACGTCGAGTTAGACATTCATTTTATAATTGAAAATATTAAAATCTAAAATGATAGAGTGCAAAAAAGGTTTTGTTTAATGGAAAAAAGGATTTGTTTAATAAATAATAGGATTTTTACAAATTATCACATTTTTATAAATTACAGGACGCGCGTGATAAGATTTAGTGTTAACAATTTATTGATACTATTCATCTTACATACTTTTGTTTTATTTTTCTTTTCTGGCTGTTTGGTTTGTGACTGATCATTAAATTGAGTCACGAACCATCGACGAATTTCAAGCTCGCGAGCGAGCACATGTCAGTTTGGTTTAAATTTCTTTCTTTGAAGATTTATACATCGATGATGTCGAGGATACGAATAAGGGACAATCTGTGACAATCGAATCGAATTGCCTTCTTGGAATAGACCCTTCTTCTTTAACACTTTTCGTTTCTTATTTAAAAAACAATACCTACCTACAGTTGTTTCTAATTCTAATTCAAAGAATGACATACACGGCGCATTTACGTTTCCGTACATGTATGTTAAATTATTATCTAAGTGTGATATGATTTTAATGCATCGTTAACGAGTCACCTGATAGATAATGACCTTGTTGTAAGAGGCTCGTCTTATAACATCCACTCTCTTACTTACTTACTTACTTACTTACTTTCACTCTTCAATGAAGTTACATTTACTCTAATATGTGAATTAGAATGATATAGGTATTTACTCAATTTACGTATCTGTTGATATACGTAATAATTATGACATTGAACTGATTGTGGGAGTAAAAAATCAATTATAATTTATTTTATATAATTTAATATTTAAATTATATATATATAATAGTTCTTTTCGATTTATAATTAGTTCACTGTCATAATTATGGAACCAATATATTAAACGAATGTAAATGATCTATTGTATATTCGTCTCGTTAAAACAATTTTGCATATATGTGTGCGTATGTGTTTACGATAGGTTAATTTTTCAAGATGGTAGGCAATAGCAGAAAGAAATTTCAAAGCACGAGCATCTTTTATCGCGTTGGGTCTTAAGTTACTTGTTAAAACAATAGCTAAGGAACGCGAGCGATAGCGATGCAAAGTGGCAGCCCGTGTCCGTGATACGATGATGATGATGATGATGATGATGATGATGACGATGATAATAATAATGACAATGACGAAGACGAGAATCCACGTACATACACATCTACATTCGTGAAAATGTAAACGTAGTCTAACCAACTTGAGTTTAACGATCGTGTAGAAATGGCTTCTCATGTGTCCCCGTTTCAGTTTCCCTTCGTTCGAGTTACTGTTCGATTGGAAAAAAAAATAAAAATAAAAATACAATAGAATATAAAAGCATAAAAGAAAAATCAGAAGCGCACGAGAATGTTATGTTTTGAAAAAAAAGCTAATGACTTGGGGAAAATTGGAAATAAAGAAGTGACACGTGCGAGTGGAAGTTAAGAAGGTTGGTGAAAACCGAGGCGTATTATTTTTCGCAACATTGAAAAATAACGTTACTAAATCTAAGAGATAAGAGAACGGCGTCTGTTACATGACGTTAGAGATTGAAAACACGTACACGTATGCGCATCAATATATGCTCATTCGTACGAACGCGTGTGTGTCTATGTTTAAAGAATAACACAGGTATATACAAAATTCGCGTGAGCATATCGAATTACGTTGAAGGGAGGAGATCGTAAATTTTTGTAAGAAAATGATGAAAAATATCGATCGAAGAAAAAATATCAACGTGAATTATATGAGACGAATATTTTTTCGTCGAACGGAAGTAATGTTTAAGAAGAAATGTATGTTTCCAACTATGTCGAAGAAGGGGAAGTAGTTTCTGATTATAAATAAATTTTCTAACTCGTTTCACACACACACATACACACACACACATAAAGGAAACATGCAGTCAGGATGGGTAAGAATAAATCAAAGATAAATGGACTTACGGTCATCTAAATGCGAGAGATTTTAACGACCGACTAACGCATATGCGTTACATTTAATATTTATTTAATAGACCTGAATAATGAATTACAAAATAGATCTATCGATTGAATCGTTAATCAATTTAATTATCAATGTGTATAAAATTGAATTATTTTCTCTCTCTATTTTTGTTTTCTTTTTATTAAGAAAATATATCGATCGAAACTTTGTCACCGTTGACACAATTAAAAGAAAATAAAAGAGAAAAGAAATTATACTCTCTTACAAAGTTACGTTCGTATAATTACGTATATGCAATGCTTCGAAGAAATTTCAAGCTTTATCTATCGTCGGTGGTGGCAGTGACATCAGAGAGCATAAATACGCATACGTAAAAATAATAATAAACGTGAGCTTCTATAATCTTTATCGATACAACACACAACTCTTATCTCATAAGTGATTTCGTTCTAACTCCCTTTTATGTTCCCTCTCTCTTTTTCTCTCTCTCTTTCTCTTAACTGCTTCCGTAAACGACAAAATATTCTTTCACTTTAAACCTAACACCCGTTATATATTTATTTCCTTTATTTACGATACTCTGCATTTTATCAATGCATTTTCTTTTTTTCTTTCTCCTTCTTCTTATTTTGTAGCGATAGCAATCCATTTCCTATTGACTTAATCAAATTCTTTCACCGGTCTAGCAACATCTCATGTTTTCTTTTTTCTTCTTTTCTATCGAAAGAATAGAAAGTTGAGTGTTAAAAAATACGGTATTTATTTTAAATATAAATAAAAGTAAATATATACTCACAAAGAGAAAAATTTCTCTTTGCGATACTATGCCATTTCAACTTCAAATTGATTAATCCTAATTTGAAATTGTTTAGTCCCAATTTGAAGTTGAAATGGTACAGATCGATCGGAGTTCAAGTTAAATAAATTTGATTCAGGGCAGATGAAATAATTTATTTTATTAAATTTCGTTTAATCGTGAAGAGAAAAACCAAATGATTTGTTTTTTTTTCGAATTAAATAATAAAATCATTACATAGATAATTTCTCATGTTTAGTATTATTTGGAATAACGAAAAGGAAAAACTAACTACCTAGGATCTTTTTATCGCAAACCTCACATCATAGTGGTTTCGATCATTTGCGGTTCTGATGAAAGAGAAAAAGAGAAAAAGAGAGAGAGAGGAGAACGACGTTCCACGAAACACTTTATTATACTTTATTCACTTTGGTGCATTTGGACTTTGCGCCTGGCCTCGTTTAATATTGTTTTTAGCCCACGACCCGTTACAGAGTAATAAAATATTAAATCGTCTAAGAGAACAACTACCCAACGAAAGAGAAGAAAGATCGTCGACACGTTGTGGATTGCCAAAAATAAATCACTAGGATGTTATATATATACTTCATTGAACCGATATTCGTGAATCCACTGAACTATTTAAAAAAAATTAATAAATGATAAGAAAACAAGTGCAAGAATAAAAGCAAAGGAAAGTTCAATGATGTTTATCCCTTTTAAATAAAGAAGAAATAAAAATATCTTATAAGAAAACACAAAATTCGTCAAACACAAATTTCTCCCCCGACATACGCAAGTATACGCTTACACGCACACACATATACACACGTATATTTATATGTTATTACTAGCATAGATCAAAGGTAATTAAGAAATTACCTGACTCAGCGGATACGACGCAGCAGCACTGATGCTACTACGTACATACGAACGTATGTAGTTTTCCTTCACATTCACACGTATATTCTATTTGCTCGACGCATCGTACCGCGATGCGGCAAGATTTAACGAGATCGTTGATAACGCAACGGGAAGCAACAACAACAACAAAACAACAACGAAGACAATGAAATGAAAATTAGTAATATAACTTGAAAAAGAAAGGGATACTTAAATAAAATGTGTGTTATGGGGGAAAAAGAATACAAGAAGAAGAAAAAAAAAACAAACAAACAACTTACACTTACATTGGTCGAATATCTTAAGCATCGCTTTCTTCAGCTGCATAATAGACGCGCTGATCGTGTCGTTGCGTATAAACGAAATTTTTATATTGTTCCTTATTTGTTATTTTATTTAAATAAACAAATTCAAATTCTAGGACGAATATAGGATCGCGTTCAGTCTTCAATCCCTTATTCGTCGTCTTTCTCCTTCTGACTCGAGTAACGACCATTTAAAGATACTAAATTTCATTCTCTTTTTTTATTTCTGTTTTTTTTTTTACTCGATAAGCTGTCGGATCGGATAAAAAGAGACCAAAGGAAAGAAAGAGATGTAGAAAATTCATAGAAGAAGAATAAGGTTGGAAAGGTAGATAGAAAGAAAAAGAGGGAGGGAGAGAGAAAGAGAGAGAGAAAAATGGGAAAATGTGAAATCAGATCGGTTAGAATTGTGAAAGAAAAGTTCAAGGAGCTAGAAAAGATTCGAGAGGACATTGAAGTCTCGTTTCGAGTGTCCCTACTACTTTTTTTTGCTCCATCTTCAACATTTTTCTCTTCCCTCTTTATTATCTGCTTGATAATCTTCTTCTTCTTTTTATTCTACCTCTTCTTATTCTTATTATTATTTTTCTTATTTTTCTTACTCCTCCTCTTTCTTATCAAAACTTCTTAACGTTCTTAAACTTCTTCTTCTTTTTCTTCTTTTTTTTTCCGAAGCAACAACACTTTTCACGAAAGACGTCTCCGATGAACAACTCGTAATTTTTGTCACTCTTTCTCCCCTTCTCACTTTCTCTCTCTCTCTCTCTCTTTTTCACCACTCTTTCGTTAGACGACGTACGTCGGAGCTCTCCGAGGAAGTCGTCGTCACTTCCGGCGCGCTGGAATCCGCACGATGAATGAACTCGTTCGTGTAATCACTCCCACGTACCGAACCGACCTCTCGGGGCAAATTCGCTCCGATAACACCCACGTGGCCTCGACACTCTCTTTCTTTCTTTCTCTCTCTCTCTCTCTCTCTCTCTCTCTCTCTCTTTCTCTCGTTTTGTCTCTCTCGTCTATCTATCTCTCTTTAAAATGATCGAGCGAATACGTGGGATCTTCCCGTGATTCCCTCTTTCCCAATGAGTTAAACACTGTTCCTTTTCTCCTTACACTCAATCTATCACTGCACGTTCAAATATACGTTTACTATTTTCACAACGAAGAAGAAGAAAAACAAATCGGCAATAATCATTCGATAGAACTTAATAACATGTCAATTTCGTTTTGACAACTATTCTTGTCAAATTTTTATTTAATTACAAAAAAAACACACACGACACGCACGTACGCATAGTTTGAGAATTTATTCGAACACGAACTAACTCGTTAGTCGTAAATTGTGTAAACAAAAATACTTTGTGATCGAATCGTAAAGTAATCTAACCAGACAACACGATCCTTATCGTGACCCACGATTTTAACTGTCAATTTAAGTTGTTGCGTTATCGCAACTTAACGATTTTAAACAAATCCGAAGTAAATTAAACTTAATTCCGAAACTTGACGTTTAATGAAAGATTTATTCATACTCGTGCACACGTGTTATTCTTCAATGCACTTGAACAAATTTTTTTTTTTCCAGCAACGTTGCGAGGGCACTTAATAAAACAAAACATAAAAAGTGTCGTTGATGATAAACACTCTGGTACGAATGTAAGGAAGAAAGTTAGAGAAATTATTGAAACTTGTAGAAATTGTTATAATTAATCATCCCCCTTTTTTTAATATTTTCTTTGTTTTCCAATAATTGTCATTTCAGTCTCTAGGAATGATAATAGATTATTAATAATAATAATATTGACAGAAAAATGCAAAACTAGGAATTAAGCGCATCACAGACGTGGCCGTTTACTCCGCGAGCTTGATCGCGACTGGCGAGCAAAGTCAAGTCGAGTCAGTGTGTTGCGCGCCAGACTGAGCGAGAGAGAGAGAGAGAGAGAGACCAACAACGACAGAACAGACCGACAAGGAGGAAAGAGAGAGAGAGAGAGAAAGAGAGTAAGAACGATGCGTCAGGAGCGAGGCTGCTGCTTGGCAAGAAAAGGTTCGAAAGGTGGGGAGTGTATTTCAAACGATGTGATCGAGAAAGAAAGAAAGACTCTGAGTGAGTGAGTGAATGAGTTAAAAAGAGAGAAGAGAGAGAGAGAAAAAAGGAAAAGGCATGCTCAGTGAAGAAGGATAGATATATATCGCGAGAAGCCAGGTAGAGGAAAGATACACGCAAGAAGGCGCGAACTTGCACGTCTAGCGATGGTGGTAAGCGTTGAAGAATTGCATACGAGCATTTTCTTCGTGACGAGTGTGCAGAATTTTGCAATTTCTCGTTTGACTGACGTATCGCGTGCGAAAAAAAAAGCACCGAGTTCGCGTATTCTCCAAGTAGCGCGTGTACCTACGTCTGCTTGTCTCGTCGAAATCGTGTCTCTGTCTCGTCACCTCGCTCTCTCTCTCTCTCTCTCTGTTCATTTTTCCGTGAATCTTCCTTCTCTCCTTTTTCTAGAAATTTTATTCTTTTTAGTAAACTTATTTTTTTTTTATCGCCTTAAGAGATTTAGTATGAATATATGAATGAAGAAAAGAAAAAAGAAATGTTGTGTGTTTAACTGTCACTATTATTCGTGTCAAATTAATACGAAATTACGTCGAATCCTTAATTGCGCGTATAAAGCAATCATTTTAGTTTTAGAAACAACGAAATATTCTATTCGGTTGAATCTCATTACGCGTCTGATCGTGAATGTTACACCATCCATTGCTATGGCTTTATTTATTTTTTTGTCTTCTTTTCTTTACTTTTCTAATCTTTCTCGTCACGTTTCGCTTGAATGCTAGAACAAGTAATCGGAGATATATCCGATGACACAGAGAGAGTACTATCGATATAAACTACTATGATCTACTGTATACAATTAGTTACTTTGGGTTTTTACGTTGAAATAACAAATCGATAACGTAATACTTATTCGTAAAATAAATCATCGTTGATCGTTCGAATCTTTGATAAGAATAAGAAAATCGTATTGATTGATACTTGATGAAATGTATGAGCTGTTTTCAAATGAACTTTCATTGTCAGTTTCGTGATTAGACCAACGTCCGAAAGTCGTGTTGCCTTGTCACTCTCGTATCAAGGAAGGAAAATTTACGATTACGGAAAAACGGCGTCATTATAGTCCCGCCTCTCTTGCTACCGAGCCATCCCCTCCCCTTCCCACCCTCTCTTTCGACCGTCACCATCACAACGCACACACTCCTCCACCGTTTGCCCGTCGCACATCGATCTTTATCATGGAACGTTACGATCTTATGGACCTCTTCTTCTCGTTTCACGCAACCTTTGATGCCATTCGTTCGCATATGTCTTCATCCGATATGCAGAATATCTCACAGATTATTTTACACTCAATTATTTACTCAACTATTTCCTATTAGGTAGAAAACCCCGATAAGTAAGTCCTGTTTTCTACTATATTATTATTTACACAGAAACACAATTGTACAGAATTATTTGATCGATCTAATATTATATTTAGTTTCTCTTTTTTTGACTTACAAACATACGCTCTGTCCTGTTTCCTTCATTTGGAGAAACCCCTCTGAAAATGATTTTTATTAGTTCTTTTATACCCCATTATTTTTACTTGGAGAAGAAACCTTCAGAACAATGGTGTTTTTATTTATTTTTTATATGTTGTGTTTTGTTCTACTTGATAAAATATAGGACAAGAGCTCATTCTTTTTTTTTTTCTATAGCAATTCAATTTATGATAGCTCATTATAAGTACCCTAAATAATATAAAGAATCGTGTTAGGGATATCTACTAACAAATTTATGAGGATACGAGGGTTGGACTATCATTTGGGGATACTTTAAATCACTTTGTAGACATTCAAGGACGGTCTTTTATCAATGTAGAAATAAGAATCAATTTTTGAAAGTCCAATGAAAGTAGATGTGGCGTCCTAACAAACGACCTTGAGCTATCTTGAAAGATAAACTTGTTAAAAAGGTCAATGAATTCATTACGTAAGATATTAAACATCTACTTAATTAAAGATATGTATTCATTTGAAAAAAAAAGAAAAAAATAATAAGATTCCTCTTGAAATCTGCCTAGACAAGATTGATTAGCATCGACAACAATTCCCTTTCATAATAAAATAAATTCCATTTAAACTTTTAATATGTATTGGAAAAATATAGTTTGTAAGATAATTACAAGAAAAAATTTGAAACGAGAGGAATGTTGTTTCTCCAACGATAAACAACCATGATCGTTGATGGATCGTTTTCTTCTATTTCTTAGAATACTTAGAAAATTGTGATTAACATAATCATTGTATTTAAATGCAATAAAAAAGAAAATGATCGTCTGATAATTAATACCAAATGACCGTTGGTTCGAAGCGCAAAATTTGAAAAATAGGCGCGAGGCAAATGTTACATTATGATTCAACGTTACTCCAATGCGCGGCGCTCAAATTCAGCAGCGCGATATTTAGTATCGCTCTGCAAAACTCTAACTTCTCTATTTTTCACTTGTTTCTTTTTGGTTTTTGATTCAACAAACAAATTTTGGTAAGAAAAACAAAACCCCCAAAGGTTCGCGAAAACAATCAAAAGAAAAGCAAACAACAAAACGAAGTTTAAGACAGGTCGTTGTAATTTCGAAGAAAAGCAAAGACGAAGTAGAAGATGAAGTAGAAGATGAAGTAAAAGATGAAGTAGAAGATGAAGAAAAAGAAGAAGAAGAAGAAGAAGAAGTAGAAGTTGCAGATGAAGTTTCTCGCTCGTGCGCATACTCGCGTGCACTCTCGCGCGCACGCCCGCGCTTACGTCAGGCGCGCAAGGCCTTCGCTAATCTTCGATAAAGTAAACATGACTTTTATCGTCCCGCCGGTTGTCCGTGTCGCGTAGGTTAACGTTATGGACGATCTCCCTCGACGGGTGAGAGGAGAAATTGCTTGGACAAGCCAAGTCGTGTGTAAGTAAGTAAGTAAGTAAGTATAAATACGTATATGAGCTACGTTGGTAACGTCGACGTAAATATTTTTCTTTATTTTCTTTTCTTCTTATAAAAATAAAATGAGATAAAATAAAAAAAAAAGAGAGAGAAAAAGTATCTGAAGATCGTTTTTCTTCTAACATAAGCCAACGTAAACGAATGAAAATAAGTTCGAACACGATGGTGTTCGAGCGAAATGGCAAAGTGCACTATGATGATGTTGTTCAAATCGACAAAATATTATATTTCAAATAAGAAAAGAAAATAAGTACAAAAGAAAGAGAGAGAGAGAGAGACAGAGACAGAATCTAAAAATCATATTTTCATTTAAGCTAATGTAAACGAATGAAAATAAGTTCTAACACGGTGGCGTTTAAATGAAATAAAATAGTAAAGTCTATGGATGAATGTGGTTGTGTTCCAATATAAAAAGAAAATATTATATTTCAAAGAAACAAAATGGAAAAGAGAGAGAAGGAGAAACAGACAAAGATAGGTATAAGGAGAAAGAAAGAGAGTTGATTTTTCAAGTAAGTCGAGTTTTGTCAAGCGAGGAAACTGTTATCTATTTGGTTGTTCGTTGAGTGTGTAAGCTGGCGTCGCCTCGTGCACGATAAGAACGCATACGCATATTTACATAAGTATATGAGCGCGTCCGGGTGAGGAAAAGGATAAGACGAGAATAAAAGTAGGAGAGAAAAGGAAATGCATTTTTAAACGTAGGCGAATAAAGAACAAGGAAGAAAGAAGTTGAAGAAAAAGATGATGATGAAGGAAAATAATTTATTTCATGTATCATTAACTTCAAATCGGATAATTGTGTCTATCATTCTATGTACGTACGTATGTATGTGTGTGTGTGTGTGTGTGTGTGTATGTCTACATAGCCAATAAGAATTTAATTATGTAAGAAAGACATATTAATGATTCACATGTTACCATTATTTCCGTCTTGGCGCCTCTTAATTTTTTGCATACTCTTCAATTCCCGCATATAGAGTAGTATAATAACATACTCGTTCGAGTTTTCAAATTAACGATCCTTGAAGTTATTTGTTTGTACAATTTTGAAATATTCTAGATGATATATTACTCGTATTTTTCTTCCTTTCGAAATGTGATATTTTTTTCATGTTTAATTATATTTTTTATTAAAAAGTTTATATAAATAAATCGTTTAGGTCGTAGTTATACTTCTGTCAATTACCAACTATCGTTAATGATACTTTTTGAGATTATTTCTAATATTAATTTATTAAATTTGATCGATCGATTATTTTTGAACAATTTTAAAATTGTTTCACATATCGTATGTAACTTGTTTGCGTTTCTACAGAATCGCGATATCTGATATATTTTATATTATTTTTGTTATTTACAAGTTAAAGCGTTAAATCTCATACGTCATAGTTCTACTTGAATAATTTTTATCGATCGCAAACGTTTCTTAGGATTTATTTAATATTGTAATCCGCTTAGTTCTTACGGTCGTTCATCGCATAGTTTTCTCTTCTTTATTTTTTTGTACTATTATTATACGCTTTTCCGTTAAATAAGGCGTAAACGTCGAGTCTAACGCGCCTATACATTTTAAATGTTTCTCGGGCAAGACGATAAAAATATCTATTACGCGAGTTCTTTTAGAATCTATCTATTCGATCTCACACAGGTATAAAGTATATACGAAAATATTAATCTAAAAATCATTCTGTCTTAACTTGAGACGGTCAATTGACGGTACTCGACTTTAATTAACATTATAATATGTTGTTTGTATGAATTAATTAAAAGGTTAATTGCATGATCTAAAGAATACGTAATAGAGAATACAAAATAAATAAATAAAGAAACATAAGGACCTAGACGATAACGTAATCTTACATTCGGTTGATTGAAAATACGAGTAAACAAGGAATTAAGAAACAAAACAAGTAAAAAACAAGTAATGACAGACATGTTGATTGCATGGAAGTAAAGAGGAAGGAAAACTGCTGTTGCAAGAATGGACTAATGAAAAATGGAGAAAAATTCGTGATAAGGATATCGACGTTTGGTCACGTTTATAAGTATTCTATATAAGACAGTATATATTTAAATATACTTAAATACCTAAATGCATACATACTTATTTATTTTATAATATACATATATGTGTATACGAATATATAAGTACTATATACGTGTTTGAAGTTTGTAGCTTGAGTGCGCTAGTACGTCATTTGTGTTCGTCAGTGCGTTCACGACAGCAAAAGCGGAAGAGAGGGAAAGAGAGAAAGAAACGACTGACTGGCTTTGCCAGTCAAGTTTTCACAAGAACGACATGTATATGAGTATATGTATGTATACACATGTGTGCATATGTGTGTAAGCATATACGCGAGAGAGTCCAAGTCTAGCAAGTTATGTAACCGATGAGGTAGCATTCGGAGTATCGTGCCGACACGTCGTCAGAGCTTCGTTCAGCACTAACATCCTCACTTTTCTGTAAAAACCGATTTCCGATATTCCATACAGGAGGGAAACATTTTTTTGAAAATCCCATTATGGCTAAATTAAACTTATATTAATTCCTTTCTCTTACATCCATCATATTCATTGGAGTATTTTTTAAATTTTGATTTTATCATCGTTCCTTCCTAGAAAATCAAAATGTTATTGACACGTTGATTTACTATATGTATATATATGGCATACCTTTTATAAAATAACAGAAATGAAAGTAGATAAGAGTGAGAAGGAGAGAAAGAGAGAAAGATGGAGAGAGAGGTGAGTTGTTGTTTGAATAAAATATAATTTTATGATTAACATATGGAATTTGTTTACAGTTGAATGAATTAATTAGGATGTTTGGATGTAGATGTTTGTGAATGAAATATTATAGGGTATGGTTTTGTAATTAATTAATTGAGAAGTTCTGAAAAATATATCATCAGAATTTGAATATTTTTTTTTAAACGTGATCGATAAACATATAGAATAATATTTTTGATTGGTCCGCAGCTATGCGTGTACTTGTTGTAACACTACTTTATAATATAATCTTAAACTAAGTCAAAAATAATGTTAAAAATAAACAAACTATGTACAGCTATAAACTATGAGATGATAAAATTAAAACACAAATAACATTATAACCTTTGAGATGATATTTTTAAAATGTGATTTATAAATTATGAACGACTGTCACTTGCTATTCTAGTTTTTTTATGCATACATTTTATTTTTTTCCCTTCCTAGCTTCTTTCTCGAGCGAGTCAAAAAAATAATCCGGTGATCTGACGAATCTTCAATTTGAAGATGAAACGATTAAAGAAACGGGGAATGTGAATTTGAAGATTGACCATTTTCGATGAGGTTGATTTTTTTTGTTAAATGGAAATAAAGGATGAAAAAGAAGGAAGTAACATGGACGTTATTGCGCAACTCCGCAATTTCATTGCGGATGTCGCCGTTCTTGTCAGCTAGAAAATAATGAGAAACGTTGAAAAGCGCGGGCGTTGTCCGGTCGCGGTCGTACGCGTCGAGAACCATCGTCTGCAGTTCGAGGATTACCTCACATTTCAGGAAACGTTGCATTAACTGCATTCCACCCCTCTCTTTTTCTTCCCCACCACTCTTCTTCCTACTTCTATTCGTCGCAGACGTTGCTCGAACACGTGAAAGTAACGAGAGAAAGATACCAATTTTTAACGAATAATGTACACACACTTTATGCTTTTTAACTATGTTTTTTTACAAATTACAGAACGTTATCGTTTGACCGCGCGTGGCAAGGTTTAGCGTTAAACAACGTTTTATTTATTATTCGTGGAAGAGAGGATAGCTTGAGTTTTCAGTTGAATTACTTCAACTAACTTCCTGTTCTGTTAAATTTCACTGTCATAGAAAAACGTAGGTAGGAAATGATACGAAAAATTTTGAAATGTTCCAAAACCTTGTATTTCGTTTATAATCGATCATGTTCCTACGCCAAGTATATTCGATGCTCGTCGTGATAAATGCGAAACGAAAAGAGAAGGAAGAAGAAGAAGAAGAAGAAGAAGATTTCTCTTTCATGATCGTTACCTCACAACAGTGAACAGCATCGTGCCGACGATAAATAAGATACGTGACGACAATCGTGAATTTCTGAATAACCGATTCAATTACTTTTTCAATTTAGTGTTTAGAGTATTCACTTGGTAAGTGTATTTCGAGACATTGCAAATAGTAACACAGTTACATCTGTCAGAGGAAACCTAATGAAAGTTTTACATGATAAAACTCGATAAAGAAAATAACAAGAACATGAACAAGAACAAAGAGTTAACATGATAGAAAGAAAGAAAAAAAGAAAGAGACAGAAACATGAAATCGTACCGACTACCAGACGCCAAGATTTGTTCCACGTGACTTGTCGGCTCTCGTTTCCGCTTTCCAGTCGCATGACGGACTACAAGGAATGAAACCATTGACGCGTTTCCGGCCACACCGAGGACAAACGTGACAAAGTAGAAAAGAGGAGAAGACGTTGGGGAGTAGTAGGTACGTTTAAATCAAAAGTAACTAACGAACGCTTCCTCTTATTACTGAATGATCGAAAAATTGAAGAATAAGATAGAATAGGGAAAACTAAAAGAGACAAAAACTAGAACATTTTTCTTAGATATTCAGTTCGTTCGATCGTTTCCTTGTTCGATTTCCATCTTTTTCAAGATTTTTCTATCCCAAGAACGAGAACCATTTTTCTTTCTAATTTTTTTTTCCTTTTTTTTATCGTGGTGTTAGATTTTTCTTCTTCAGTTTGCAATTTAAAGGTTTAACGAGCGTGTTGTTTTTAACGAGATTGTTAAAAAGGGTGCATATATATATATACTAATTTTTATCTTATTTACTTATTTACTTACTTACATGCAGTATTTTTACTGAAAAAAAAAAAAAATATCAGAACAGAAGCCGCAAGACACTTAATCTTGCGATTAGCCGCGGAAACGCTTGCTCCGATTCCACATTTCCGTTTGGAAGAAAGGAAAAAAAGAAAAATGGAAAAAAAAATAAAAACAAAAACACGTAAAAAGAAAAAAAGGAGGTCATGAAATCGTCGCTTTTGTTTCCGACAGAACGCGATTAAACCGGATGGTACGATGACCTGATACAAAAACGCGACGACGGGTGAATCAAAAGTTTACTTAACTAATACTGAAATTAAACTATCTTTTTCTCTTTTCTTTGTATAGTCAAGTATGAAATGGAGCAAATTTCAATTCAATTACGTGCATTATTTGCTCCATTTTACACTTGACAACCTAATAATACGAATTATTCTTGAGAATAAAGGGAAATTGTAAAAAGAATTGCGATTAGAATTACCTTGATCCGCTTGTGAGTTGTTTGGCGAATAAAACAAAATTAAATAGAGCAGGAGGATATTTTGTTAATATTCTGATAAAAAAAAATAAAAGAAGAGTTAAGGAATCTACTTGGACAGTAAAAAATAAAGAAACGGATGTGATACCATGCGTCTAATTTCTTAAGGAGTACTACTACTTGCAATCTTCCTATGGTCAACCAACCTAAAGACGATTAGGCATAACATGTTGTTCTTGTATGAAAAAGAAAGAGAGAGAGAAAGAGAGAGAGATGCGGAAACGATTGCGACGAAAAAGAAAAAAAGAATTACCGCGAAAGTTGCAACGCAACACGCGATTATGTTTTATACAATATTGTGTATGTGTCATCGTCCAAACGATCATTTTAATCGTTCAGGTCACCAAGTCACGATACTATTTCTTTTTTTTTTTGTACATATCAATCTATGCAATGATTTTGTTTCTAATTGATATTTTAATATTTATTGGATCGCAAAATAGGTCGAATTTTGAAGAAAAATTTAAACAATGTTTTCACATTCGTTCATAAATTTCTGAATTATCTAATATTTATTCATATAACGTACTCGTTTATACTATAATTTTCTATTCTTTAAAATTCTTTTAAGTAAACGTTAAATATTCGTTGTAATTCAGTAGAATTTTAAAACTCATTTCTACAAATATTTTCTTAATTTTTATTCATTTTTATGTTAGTCGTGTGTTGGTTGAAGTTAATGTTTAATCAGAAATATTTAGAAAGAAGAATTTCTTATTAATCGATTCAACTTTTATTTCCTCTTAACCGAACAACGTAGAAAATTGTTCAGAAATAACCGAATTGAGGAAAAGGAGTTGTGAAGTGTTATTACGCGTAACGATTCACCTCGCTTGAAAAGGATTCATTGAGAGATGCAGGATTGACCGGCCGAGGTTAATAAGTTGGGGTCAAGTGCACTCGTATCGGATTAAGCCGGTCGCGGAGAAATTGACCTCCGGCCAATTGCATGGGTTCTCCGTTCGCGAGTCTGCCAGATGTGGCAAATAACTAGAATAAATAGACTTTGCAGGTCAACTAGAATGTTTCCTAACTTCTGATCTTTAAATTGTCTCTCATTAAAATACTCTTTCATAAGATCCATTAAACATTGTTAACATCTCGTAGAACTTTGACACTGTTTAATGACATTTATTTTATATATATGAGATTAACCAAGAAATTGATTAAAAACTCTTCAACTTTTAATGTGCTCCTCAAACATCGTTATTCTTATTGTTAATTGTAGCAAACAAAACAAAATATATATATTAGAAATAAAACATGCGAAACTTTTCCTTTTGTTTTCTTGGATACAGTTGAGTATTGGATCTTACTACTTGCACAGTATATGTTCTCTCTCTCAATGTATTTTACCATATAATATATTATAATAGTTTCTAATCAAATGAATTGATGTATAAAATAAATTGTAAACTTACCCGGCTTTCTGCGCGAGCTCCACAGCACAGGAGGATGCGCTGAGGCGGCGACGGCAACGGAGGGCTTACCACCAGAGGCAGCCAGCTTGACTGCGTTCGGCAAACCTAAGGAAAAGGGAAAATCTGATTAGCAATTTATGTCAATTGTTAAATAAAATACCAAAATCTAACACACCACCCTATTTAATACGATTACAAATACTTTCTTTCCCGTGTTTTTGCATAAACGAATATTATAATAAAATAATACTACCCTAAAATCAAATTGGCAAACAACAAATTTTAAAACTGATATGTTAGCAACTATTATTCAATTCCAAGGTTAATTTATTACTTTGTATAACCTACAGTGGTTGTGTTTTAATAGTTTAAAACATCTGATCATTTATTCGTTTATTTGTTCGTTTATTTGAAACGCAATATGTGGAAAAATATTCAAAATTAGTTAACAGGTCAATGTACAATCTTCTAGGCAATTCTGTTTTTTTGTTTTTTACCTGATCCTCTTATTTATTTTAAACTCTTATTACAATAATACACACAGCGTATGGGGTACAGAAAATCCAATAGTCCAAGCAAGAAACAAAAAAATGGTAAAAAAAAGTCACCCCTCACATAATATGGTTTTTTAGAGGGATCAGTGTTCATGCCACAAATGCTTCGTTCCTGTTCTTTTTTTTTTTTCTTTCTTTAATATTATTACCTCTTTTTTACGATCTTGGCTCCCCAAAGCCTATTTCAGCCCTTAGGGCAATACCTTTCGTGTTCAACCGTTCAACCAACCCTCCTAACACATATATATAGCTTATAAAAAGTTTTCTCTGATTACGAGTGTTTTTCGGCAAAAAGCATTTTGTCCTTAGATAATATTTTATTATGATTTATTACGATAGTTTAGATTTATTCGACATAATATTCACAACTAATTTTCTACAACGTTTAAAAACTTTTTACAAATGAATATATTATACTACGAGAAAAAAAAAAAGAACAGATATCATTTCTAAATTTTTGGAAGAAAAATGAAACAAAAGTTACGAAAGAATTTATTCATCTTATCTCGGTAAAAACGATATCTTGTTTATCTTGAATAAAATTTTTCTCCACTGTCAACTTAAATAATCTAACTTGCTTCCTAAATTAATTGTGTGATAAAAATAATGTGAGAATAACGTGAACGAGTATACGAGGACTCGATTATTAAATGGAATTGAAGGAACATCGGTTATAATTGTTAGGATAATTTTCTTCTATACTTTCAAAGATAAAATTTATACAGGATAATATAAAGGTAACACTACTGCAATATATATCATTATCTCTGTATTTGAAACAAACTAGAATTGACTTGGGTTAATAGAACTGAAGATTTGCGAATGATCGTATTGGCCACAGGTGTTGATACAAATTCGGTAATCCCACAAATACCGTTCACGTTTGATGAAAACCTTCCATTTTACAACTTCATCTTTTTTTTATACGATTTTAAATTGGCTATATAAAAGCTTTCTTTCGAGAATGTTCGTTTTTGAAAAATCTCAGCTTCCACGTGTAAAAAATTCCCATTTTTATAACTTCATTTTCTTTTATACGATTTTAAATTGGTATTTTAAGTATAATACTTGGAAAAATAATGATATTCTCATCACGGATCGTAATAAGATAATATATTATAGTATGATACTTCATATTAAAGTACATTTTGTTCGAACCGTTTTCTATTAAAATGTTTATATTCTTGAAAAATAATACAAAGACTGACATTCAACTGCTAGATACTCCGCTATTACTTATACTATACTCATAATAATAATCATATAAGATACTAAAAAAAAAAAAAAAAGTACGAAGTCAATGTCGAAAAGGAATGAATTTACCTGAGCCGTTATACCGTAATTTTACCATTAATGATATCATCGTTCAAAATAATAATATTCATGTAATTATTTTCATCGCAAATTCCAAGTTAATTATTGGTTTGAATAAAAAGTTTTTTCGTATTTTACATATAATATTTCAATAATTATTCAGAGAAATATGTGTATATTAATATTCTAACGAGTTTCACATTTACGAATGTAACGAAATAATATAAATTAAATATATTTCATTCTTTGATTATTAACGTTCCATTTAAAATTTTATGTAATTTTTAATCTTATACAGGTAACCGTCCTCTAACACGGTAGAAAGATTCCTAGAAAATTCCATGTTGTGTGAAACCGTGTTATATGAGATCCAGAGCCAGTAAAAAAAGGGGAATTACACTTTATCTTTAAGACGGTAGAAATACAGTGCTGTACAAAGGTTTTTGCAATTTTCTTATCGTGTTAGAACGAAATTGTGTTATAGAAATGTTTATGTTTGTGTTAAAATCGAATTCAATTATGTGCATTTTTTTCTCCATTTCATACTTGATAACTTAATATATAAAAAAAAAACAGGAAAATATTATAACTTTTGCATTAAAATACAAATATGAAACCTTTGACTGAAGTCAATATATACAGGTTGTCCAAAGTTGGGATCATTTTGCAAACTCGATATCTGATTACGCGATCATACGCAAAGCAAACGTTCGCAATTCGATCGTATTATCGCGGAACACGATCATTGGCGCCAGTCGATATACATACGTAACGTATTGTTACATGGTTCTGACAGTCACGTGGGCGGTCCACACACGTTAGTATGCATTCAATGTGACCAATGGGAATAACCATTACGATCGATTGAAATAAGATTGAAAAAAAAAGATCGTCGTCGTCGTTGATCGTAACGCACGTAACCGAAGGAATAATAAAAATAATAATAATAAAAATAATAAGAAGAAGAAGAAAAAAATTCATAAAAAGTGCCAATTATTTTGTTCTTTCGATTTTATTTTTATATACGACAAGGATACGAAATATACGGATTTTTAATAAAAGTTATTCACGCGGACGTGAAATAAAAAGTATCGGCAGTAAACGCGGCTTAGGCATTGAAAAAGTGAGGAGTGAAGAGATAGAAGATAGAAGGGAGAGAGGTGGAAATGAAATAAAAGTTTCCTACTTTTTCGATTGATTTCTTCATCGCTATGACCGCAATAAAAATTTATGCAAACATAGACGAGACTACGACGACGACAACGACAACGACGACGATACCGATGACGATGACGACGTAATGTTAGGAAACATAACAGGATACATAATGCATAGCCTTGCAATCTGTACGAAATCCGGTCAAATTTCCGTATTACAACTGACGTCTTTCGAAGCTCAGATTTCATACATGCGATTTATGCGTCAGAATGACGCGAATCGAATAAAATCTGAGAAAAATTTTATAGGAATTATCTGTTCTAACCAATCGTTTGCTTTTCTTTACGATTGACGTATATTATATGTACTTGTATACTTATCTATAGCTAAAGGATCTGTAAAATCTCTTATCCTTATCAAAATAATATCAATTTCGAAATTATCCGTATTTGATATATATTTTCTGTTCTTTCTTTTTTTTTAAATAAAGGAAACGGGACGTTCAATTTAAACGTTTACATGCTTTAAATTAGAAATTACTGGGATTTGTTTGTCTCGTAATATGCAAGATGAAAAAAGTTAACGAAAAATGATAAAAATTATTTAGCAAAAAAAGAAAAAAAAAAAGAAAGAAAAGAAATAAAAATTACCCAACAAGGATAATTTTTCTACAATATTTCCAGTTGAGAATTAATTAACCAAAAGTTCGTAACGTTATACAGATTAAAAGTTTAAATACCATAACTCTATGAACTATTTGAATATTCAAGTTTAAATAATATTCTACTATTGGAATTACAATGAAACATAACGAGAATTACATCACGTTAAGTCGTAACGTAATATGTACCGTAATATGTCATCGTGCATCCGGTGACATCGTAAAACAGTAGGCGTATTTAATTCGCATATGAACTAACCGATGCTGAATTTACGAATTAACGTGAAAATCAGTCATTTTTATCCTTTATATTTAAAATTATTTCCTTTCCCGTTCGTACATGTCATCAAACATTTCATATCGTTGTTTGTGTCTCATTTATTTATTTTACACAAAAAACACTTCATTAACAAATGTAAATCAACAGCATAAGAGGCGGGTAGAAATACTTTGATGACTCACTGTAGGTTTCCGTAGTTAATTGTAAGATATAATACACAAACATGATTTCATAGACACGAGCACATAAGAATCTAACATAAGACTGAAACGTGATAGCACTTAAAGAACTCTCTTTGAACTCTTCTTCTACGAAGACAAGTACCGCGTCAAAAGGTGAGCGTTACTGTTAAAACGTTCATGAGAAATAGAGAGTATACTGTTAGAGGAAAAGATAAAGAAAACGAGAGAGAGAGAGAAAGAGAGAGAGAGAGAGGAGTCCAATAAATAGCTAACGACGATCGAGGTTTATCGAGAAACGAGAAACGAGAAACGGAGAAGTAAAAGAAGGATTTTAATCCATCCTCTCTTGTCCCCTCTCTCATCCACATCGTTACGGTACGTGATTTTACAAAGAGAATCGAGGCAAGCTGGCAGACCAGGCAAGACCAGGCAAAACCAGGCAAGGAGGCCGACAGGCAAACAGGAAAAGCAAGCAGATGGCGAATGGACTGGGGAGCCCCTTTTACGCCTTCCTTCTCCAAATTCGAATTAGGAATAATTCAAAACGCGTTTTATTCCCCTTTCCCTTGTACATCTGAATTTTTACATTTTTCTCCTTATATTAAACATATTACCTCGTATCTTCGTTGTTAAATTTTTAATAAAATTCTGTTATAACCGTGTAGGATAAATTCTGTGTTTTCTTTTGTGCGTTATATTCGGTGTTTTTTGTAGTATAAGAATAAATACCAAAAAAAAACTCAAGATTAAATTTTTTCAATTTTAATATATCATGGCTTAAAAAAAATGTGTTTATATTGGATTAAAAATATATATTTCGTATATATATAAACGTACGTACATATATTTTTTGGACTAACGTGAATCCTAACGTGAAGAACATTATGCAAAGAAAAAATCTATTTTAACGTGTCCCGTTCGTTACCGATAATGTATTATACAAATAAAATGTATTTTTACACGTATACCGACAACAATGTGTCAAAATAAATATACATATTTAATATACTTCGTGAACAAGTAAAATAGATTTAAAATTCTAATATTCTACAGTACTGTAATGTAAGTAAAATTTGACCTAACACGTACAAAAGAATGAGATGGCGCTTGCTCCTGAAAATTCTCATTACGTCCCATATTGGTCGGGGATTTCCCCAATCCTCAAACCGTTAGAATGAAGCCGGACAAACACAGTGTCATGCTAATTGTAAAAGTTTTCTTTTGCCAGTGAATGAAAATTGTATATATATATATTTTTTTTCCTTACTATTTATCCTAATGAAATACAATCAATGATATTTAAAAAAGAGGAAACAAAAATTAGCACAAATTAAATAAATAACATTCGTTGTAAAAACGATAACAGGAATACCGAATGTTGTATATAATCATCATTTTAATTTACGTACTCAAAGGTGATACAAAAATCGGTGTACACTGCATTCTTCTTGTTAAGGGCTTAAAACCTTTAGTTGACTCCTACTAAACTAATTACTAAAATAATTATGTTAAAAGAATACGAAAAAATTAAGCTCGTCTTAAACCTTATTCAAATTAAAAAATTAAAAATGTATTTACAATAAAATAAACTTGAATATTTTCACTAGACCAAGATGAACTATAACATCGGATTTTCGATTAGTTGTCACGGTTTAAAGAAAGTTTCCTAGCAACGTTGGCAGGAACTAACATGCGCGGATTTATGCGACTTTAAGTTGGAGTGAAGCTTTTATAAATGCTAGCAGACAGAAGAGTGAGGGAACGAAAATGAAAGAAAGAAAGAGAAAGAGAAAGAGATAAAGGAAGGGGTGAGAGTGAGAGGAGAAAGAAAACAACATACATGTACACACTCAAAGAGAAAAGAGGAACCATCCGGACCGGATGCCAGTCTATGCGTCAGAGAACCCATGGAAAATTACTGTTAGCCATATGACAAACTGTACTAATGTAAAAGTTCATACTTAAAAATATTCAGTATTTACTCATACTTATATTAAACTAAATAAAGACTTTAAGAATTTTTCTTAAGAACAATTTGCTTTTTTATATAAACCATCCCAAGTTTAGAGTATAATAAATAACCTGAAAGATATAATGCAAAAGCAACTTGCTTACCATAAGTAAGAAAACCAAAGATGGTGTGCGTATCCTAGAAGCTAAAACTCGGAAATATGAACTTGTCTCTATTTCGAGCGTCCTTTTACTTCTTATCTTATATAAATAAGTAAATATACGGATACAGACGCGTTGATAGATGGCAAATCGATTCTCGAACTTCCTGAAATTCGATCCTGAAAGTTGAAGAATCGGATCACCCACGAAGAAATAATAATAATAATCGACTGATTGTGTAAAACATTAAATGAAAGAAAACTGATTGAAAAGTTTGATTATCGTTATTTGATATAATATAACAAATATCGTTTTATCAGTTATAATCTGACATGAGTTTATTTGAAATAGAATAAAAACGAACGAATGGTTTAGGAATAGAAAAATTGAATAATTATTCGGAATAATAAATGAAGTATTCGAGGATAATCAGGTTGATGTTAAATAATCGATGATCGTTTTTCTCTGTGTTAAACCTTTAGCGAGTAAATATTTAGAATAGTTTATAGGAATATAAAAGAGCTGGAGAGGAGGTATGATAGAAAAGAAAAATGAATACGAACGAGTTCTACAGCGGATTAAATTAAACATTAATAAATGTCAAAGCGACTACCACGTGCTCCGCGATATTTCTTCTAGTATAATTGCCCTTTAAATTTTGAATAATTAAAAAAAGAAAGAGAAAGGATTATTTATTATCAAGTTTTCTTCGATTAAATTTATTCGTTCTTTTGATAAGGGTTTAAAGTATCTTTCCACTTTTAGTATACCCATGTGTAAACCCTTTTCTCTTGATGCATATAACTAAGGTATTCATAAAATAACTTGAAGGACAAATATAAGTATTAATGTGAATTTATTTCTAAGTGTTACATAGAACTTTGTACTCTTCGACCTTCTCTCGATCACTCCCCTTATCAAACTAATCTCGACCTTATTATTAGTTTTAGAGAAAGTACACGAAACTAGATTGCGTGAGAGAATAATCATTTTTATTTGAGTAATATTGGCGTTCTATTCCATTTCATCTGTAAGCAGTCATTCTTCTTGTGTGAGAACTTTAATTTACTAGAAAATTTCATGAAAATTTCATGAAAATTTCTAATAAGAATCGCGAACAAGGGGTCAATGTCTCTATCATTCATAAAAACAAATAATCGTAAAGAAAAGATTGTTCTAAGATAAAAAAAAAGTATCAGCCTATTATCGCGTTATCGTTGTTAATAAATAAACAGATATATTTCCCCCCAACACACACACACACACACACACACACACGCACAAACAACCCGCGCGCGCGTACAAATTAGCTTTCGTATTTAATAAGTGTATATTTGTAATCAATTTTTCTTCTTTTTTTCTTTTCAATCATTTTTATTGTCGAATGATGGCTCTTATGTGTCTGCGAAGATAATCACAAACCTTAACGATAAGACGTACGATGTTTCAGATAACACGCACGATAGAAAAAAAAATAATAAAAAAAGACGCAATAAATAGTAAGGATGGTAAAGATACCGAAGTACATGAAAGAAAAAAAGAAGAAAATATATATATATCGATAAAAATAAAAGGAGAGAAAAGGCTTAAGAATGAGAGGAAAAAATGTAAGAGAATTATTCGTTTTATGCATTGAGTTAGCAAATATAAATTAGACGTCTCCACCCACGCGTTTAATATTTCAACTTTACCAACCGAGCCTCCTCCTCCTACCTTCGCGAACAAACACACATAAATAATTGTAAAAAAAAAAAAAAATACCTAATCGTAAAGCGTAAAACGCGCATAATGATTCGCTTTCAAGTACACGCAAGTCCAGCGACAAATGTCAACGAATGTACTTTTATCCATACATACGTGCTCACATTGTTGCGTAATTCGCGATGAGTGATAGAAACTTATAACCGCTTAACAGCGGATATAACCGCCGAACCTTGTCGCCTTACCAAGATGATCTAACATTTTACCGTTAAATTTTTAACTAAAATCTTCCTTTCCATCCTTTCCCCTTTATCATAATTCAGTTTGTTCAATTTTGCGTTAGGCGAAACGCTTACTTTTTGACTTTAAACTTTGTTGACCGGTTTGTTATACTCCAAGATCGTATAATTATTATATTTTTCTAATGTTAGCTCTAATCCAAAGGACGAAACGACGTTTGTTAGAATCAGTACACACCCACCAAACCCACATACAGAGATACACACATAAATGCACATACACACAGACACACATATTGAATCGATTTCAAGAGTTTACCAGCTATAGAGTAACCAGTCGTTACGAGAGAAGAAACTTTGAAAGTTAAACTAGCAACATTATAAGTCTAAAAGCGAATGAACGTCGTGCAACGAAATTCAATCTTCGAAATTCGATTTCATCTTTCTCAACACGGCAGCATAGAATTCTCCCTAGAGAGCGAGAGAGAGAGAGAGAAATAGAATTCGAAAATGATGGGTAACATTTGTCGAAAGGCGTGGCTTTTCCTTCGACTTTTTCAAAATAATTATATTACCTAACGAATAACATATTCATTTACAAGTTAACGCATTTCTTTCAAAACATCTAATTTACATTTCCTGTAACTCGTGACATATCCGTCGTGTAATAAAAATTAAAATACCTCACGTGTTGACGAATTACAATAAATTTCATTGGCAACCACGAACTCCAGTAAACTTCCATTGGTTTGTTTTTGAAAATATTTTTAAATATGTCGAAGAAAAAAATGTTCATGCTCGAGGACAGAGCCAGTTTGTATATCCTTCCACCTCCCTTTCCCTCCCTCTCTCTCTCTCTCTCTCTATCCGCCATTCAATTCATTCTCTTTCCTCGTATCTTCTTCCTGTCTTCTTTCATTTCATTTCAATCGGACACGTTGGCGTTACATAAAAACATGTACAAAAGTCAAGGAAAACAATTTCAAATAATCGCTTACTTCACCTTACTATTTCCTTCAACAAATCAAGTGGTGCCAATTATCCAAATTAACATATTTAACATTTAAAAGTAAATTTTACAAATCAAATAATTAAAATTAAGTAATATTATTTGACTTATTGCATTGTTTCGAATATCTTTTTTCTTTTCTTATAATTTGTTGAAAAAAAAGCAGGAGGGAAGGGATGGGGGAAATTTTAAAATAATATTACGGAACAAAATTTAAATAAACCGAACAACAGAGCGTGTCGAGAAATGCAGCACATCGAATTAAGCGTGTTTTCTCTCGTGTATATTCGCCATTGATCTGTACAAGATGAGTCATTCAAGTTACAGAGTTCTTTAGTTCTTTATTTGATTTTCTCTTTCTATCTTAAAGTTCTGAAGAAAACGATAGACAGATAGAAAGAAAGAGAGGGGGAAAGAGAGAAAGAGAGAGAGCAAGAGAGAGAAAACATCATGCACGTTACTTACAAAGAACAATTCTTCTCGCAATTAGCGCGTTACGTTTAGCCTCGTGACGTGAAAGATAAATCGACTGCGAAGTCGAAACATTTCGTATTGAAACACTCTGAAGGAAAATTTAATATACGATACAATACGATACGAGTACGAATACGAGTACGAGCACGAAGAACGAAAACACACGCCAAGCGTAGTACGTCAAACGATCGTACCGAAAATTTATTTCTTTTTTTATTATTTTTTTTTCATGTATAATATAAAAGTATATAATATAAAAAATATCTTTAAATACGTCCTACAACGTTGTTCTCGCAGTCGTATGAAAATTTTATTTGCTTGAATTTCATTGTAAAATAATTTCATTTCCAACTTTATGATCTATACATAATTTACTAGCTCCATCGGTTTCTCAAACTTTTATAATGTAACCAGAATGGAGATACCTTATAATATTATTAAATAAAATAACATAAAACAAAAAGAAATTAATGAATAAAAACAAAAAAAAAAGGCAAATAACTTTCGGAAGGAAGTTTATAAATAAAAGAAAAAAAAAGATCTAAAGGATCAATGTTTTTATTCATACCGTTTCACGAAGATGAATCCTTGAAGATTCAGGATAATCCTGAACGGACAATAGAAAAGATCCTTTGAGTTTCGCTGATGAAAACCTTCAAGGTATTTACTCGTAGTGTGAAGAACGAACCGATCGATATCTCGACAAACCTTCTTCTATCACCAATTGTGTGTCTACTATGTACGTCACACAGAGAGACACATTAGATTTCAAACGCATAAATTCGTAATGGACAGATGGATGGATGGATGTATAGATAGATAGATGGATGGATGGGTGGTGGATGGATAAATGGATGAATAGATAGATAGTGGAGATAGTGTTTTCGTATTTTAAAAGTATAAATTTGTCTTCCTCTTGGAGTCTTCTCTTTTTCTTTCCTTCTGAACTTTTTCATGAACTATTTTTCATGCCAACGAACGATCGATATTTTCCAAATGGGTTGCTAGTATTAATATCCAACGAAGAAATTCCCTATTAGCCAATGAGTTAACGATTTCTCTCGTTCCTTTGTTTACATAACATTTCATTTAATTCCACTCATTTTATATATATATATAAATATATTACATACATATCACATATAATAATATATACAAACACACATCCATATATATACGTATGTATAGTTGTGATAGAATAAATTCACGTTAAAATCCGACGTGACTTAACGCGCGTGACCACGCCAACATCTAACCGCGTTATCAAAACCAGAAAAACCATCGCGTTCGCATGATAGCGAGGGAGAGGAAAAGAGGAACAGAGTGATCGATAAATTCGATCGATCTTTCGTGGATCGCTAGAAGGAAGAGGAGGAGGAGGAGGTGGGGTTTCGATCGAGGAAGCGCGTCGGTGCGCACCGACCTTCCACCTTGAATCTTTCTTTCTTTCTTTCTCACTCTTTCTGTTTCTCTCTTTTTCTTTCTTTCTCTCTCTCTCTCTCTCTCTCTCTTTCTAAAGTTTCGCGTCGGTAAAAAATTTCACAAAAATAATAATAAAAAAAAACACACCGACAGAGACACTTGGGAAAAAATATTTCAACACTCCTACGTTGTAATGTTCAAAATGTTCATAGTGAAGAGAAAAAGAATAAAAGTAATAAAAAAGAGGTGATCTTTTTTAAAAATGACACACCGGCCTTCAAAAATATTCGTTCAATATCAACGTCGTATTGTCTATCTCTTCCTCTCTCTTTCTCTTTCCATCGAAGAAGAACCCACACGTATATACACGTACGTACACACTAATAATACACATAAAGATCCATATATATATATTATATAGTAGATATATACATATATATATGTATAAACGTAAAGTTGTCTTCTTCTTTCCTTCTCCCACCAAGGTGGAGGAGAACTGTTGTGTTAGTCTTGGTCCGTTCGTGCGCACGCGAGAACCAGGCTCCGCGGCGAATCCTCGACAGGAGAGACGAAAACCTGAAGCAGGCGAACCTGCCGCACGGCCTGCATGCACTGACTCTCCTCTATCCGTACGACACGACGGAACCCGAACCCGCTCTCTATGTACGGACTCGTGGAAGGCTATACACGCTCTCGTGTTCAGGGCCGTATCTAGACTTTAACTTACCAACTCTCCTTTACTTATCTCAAATACATAAGAAATCAATCATCCGAAATATCATTTTTCTTATTATTATTATTTTTTGTTTTATTATAATTCTTAACGAAAGGAACAATTACTTTTTTTCGATCTACTCTAGCTCATTTACTTTAGAATCAGATCCAAAGTATCATCCACTTTTTTTTCTGTTTAGTAAAGGAACAATTAGTTTTTTTTTACTTCCAATCTACCTCTGTTCATTTAATTTCGTCTTGAAATTATTTTCCAAAGATAAATATTCAAGTTGAGTTTTTAAGCATTCGACATTGTTTCTTTAGTTCGCTGTTACTTTGATTTTTTAAATTGAAATGATATGTTATTATAAATTAAAGTAAATTTACTATTATTATTATTATTATTATTATTAGTGATAGAGGTTGGTTAAAATAATTTAACGACAATGTTGGATTAAAAACAAATATTGGTACTGATACGATATGAATTGATCAAATTTGATGACGATTGGCGTACGCGATGCGTATCTATATTTATTTGTTTTAATGAAGAAAAAAAAACTAAGAAAATATCATTGGATAAAGTGATATGAGTTTGTTCCTAGGCTAGATAAATTTTGTTGTTTATGGAGTACCGATATGGCGGAAGAGAACGGCCTCGGGAGATTGGTAAGATGTTTAAACGTTATTCAGAGGGGGTCTTGACCTATTCTTGATTCGATTCTGGCTATAGTGTGGTAGTCTAGACTACGCGCCGTGCTACGATCCGCCAACTTTACGTTCGTGCGAGTAAGTACTCTCTAGAGCCTTCCCTTCTTCTCTTCTCTGGATGAACGTGTGTCGATGGTGTGCGTAAAACTGTGTACGTACAAATGGATACAGTCGAAGCTACGTGGAGAAAGAATACGGTTTGTTCCCTCTCCCAAGATGACAACCGCCGTAAAATCCTCTCTTCGTCGAAGCATCTCCATGTATATGTGTATGTGCATATGTATGTGTATCTGTATATATATTATTCATGCTTATACGTGTGTGTTAGTATCGAATATATCGAATGAAACCAGGTGTCTTTTGAACTTCCAAAAATATGTTATTCAAGTACGATATATTATATACACCGAGAATGAGACCTTATCTAGACTCACGAATACTTTTTTGGAGTCACTCCAAAAACAGCATTCTTCGTTGTAACGATGAAATGCGAACGATAGAAGCAGCACGTCGTGCCGAGCGCTCGTTCCTTACCATTTATTTTTAGTCCACCACTGATCTCACTTTTGTGCTTTCCTGCACGGGTACTACATCAATAATAAAAACAACAATTTTTAGTTTACGAAAAAATAAGAAGAATGAAGAACGTTTTATTCCTTTTTTTTTCTTTTTTTTTTTATTATTTTATGGTGAATTATTTTGGGAACTTTTTATGAGCTTCAATATAGAAGAATTGATGATCTCTTTTATTATTGTTTTTATCGTTATAAGAACACATTAGATCCGGAGAATATGAAAGTAAAGCAGCGTTGAAATACGATTATCGTGTTTTAATTCGCTTTTATTACATCGTTCAAAATTACCGCGGTTTCTCGTAGCGTGTCATATGACCAGATGCGCGCGCTTACGCGGGAAAATAAATAATTATAAAATAGTTACTAAACAATTTAGTTATTGACTGAAATTATTTATAAGTTTAACACATTACATATAAATTAATTAACGTGTAACACTATTATAAAACATGTAACAGAAATTGTAGGAATAATTTCAGCTTTTAAAACTTATCAAAAAACAATTCAAAAATAATTTAGATTATTATTAAAGTAAAGTAAATATTTAAATGCAAAAATATTAGAAATACAATAATAGCTATCTCGATATATTATCTAAATTAAATAATATTTGGATTTGTTGTGTCGGTAAATTACCTACATTAGATAATATTTAGATCTACATAATTATTATTATTTTTATATATTTTTAAATATTTTTTAAATATATGCTGATGGTCGTGTTGATTCTAATTAATCAGCGAGTTAGGAAAAATCAAATTAATTGAACGCGAAACTGCAAACAAACCTGTTACTTGTCCAATGGTAAGAAACTTTCTAACAGCATTTAAAAAAAACACTAGATATCTACTTTTGGTTAAAAATCTCAAATGTCGATCTCCTCCTATCCGGAAATAAAGCTGACTTTTAAGGCATAAATGATCTCGAGGAAATATATATAAAATCTAAAATAAAGTATAAATAATAACTACAAGATGTTATACGCATTTTAACATTTTTTGTATTAGAATTATTAGGGAAAAGTTTATTTTGTTATAAATAATATTGGGTTATATATAAAACAACTGTAAACAATATATTACTATTACTATACCCGGAAGTTCGTTCAGAAGAGATGGCATGACTGCAGCGCATTTGTTTCCATCTATGCCGCGCACGATACTAGCGCTACAAATATTTAAAAACAAGTTTCGAATATTTGATAAATAAAATTAAATGCTGTTATTTATTTTACAATTAATTCAATTGATTTACGACTTAAATAATAAATAATACATCGTACTTTTTAATTAAACGAATATAATTTCAAAAATGATTCATTTGAAATTTTTATATGTATTTTATTTGTACAATATCGAATGTCGGATCTTTTTTATATATCTCGGAAAAGATGGCAGCACTATATTAAATTATGACGTACTTCCTTCTTTCTGTTCTATTCCTCTAGGTTCAGAGACGAAATGGTTGCCTAGAAGCGTGACTGTTAGAATCGCAACGTTTCAAGAAAATATTTTAATTTGATAATATTAAAATAATTGTTGTGAAAATTGAAACAAAATGACTGCGATTCCGGGAACTGTGGCATTCGATGAATATGGTCGGCCGTTCATCATTTTAAGAGATCAAGAAAAACAAAAACGTTTAACCGGCACTGATGCGGTCAAGGTATGAACTCCATCATCAAATATTAATTTTTTATATTATTTATAACTATCATTAATATATATTTATTTAATCGAATATTATTATTATAGTAAGTTTTTTTCTTTATACAAAATGTAGTTAAATTAATTCCAATTTGGATATTTACCGATGTTAATAATTAGCTACGTAACGAGGGTAATGGCGGCATTTGGGCTCAGCATTATTCTCAGAAATGGAATTATTATTTTACTAATATATGAAATTTCCTTTTTACTTATGTGAACAAGCTGAAACGTTTATGCATTTTGTCAATTCATTTCTTTTACTAATATCCTATTCTTTTTTTTCTTTTGTAAATGTGCATTTACGCATAAATCAGCGAGATATTTTTCTGCCCATATAAGGATATCTATTTGGTACTAGTAAAACTCTTGTTTCCTTTGAAAATTCTTTTAACCGATATTTGGTCGCAGTCGTTTATAATCATAAAATTGTGTTTAAAATGAAATATTAATTTGATATAATAATAATTTTCAGTCGCACATTTTCGCAGCGCGTAATGTTGCTAATACTCTTAGAACTTCATTGGGACCAAGAGGTTTGGATAAGTTGATGGTAAGCTCAGATGGAGATGTTATGGTAACCAACGATGGAGCAACAATTTTGAAAAATATGGATGTAGACCATGAAATCGCTAAATTGATGGTCCAATTATCTCAATCTCAAGACGATGAGATCGGTGACGGTACAACTGGAGTTGTTGTATTAGCTGGCGCTTTGTTAGAACAAGCCGAACAATTATTAGATAAGGGTATACATCCAATAAGAATAGCAGATGGATTTGAAATGGCTGCTAAATGTGCAACAGATCATCTTAAAACTATTACACAGAAGTTTCCAGAGATCAATGAAAATATAGAACCTTATATTAAGATTGCTATGACTTCACTTGGCTCTAAAATGTAACTATTTATTTTCTTAAAATTTTTATTTTTGAAAATGTTAATATTTAGACAGTCATAGATTAAATAAATGATGTTTCATTCTAGTGTCAATAAGTGTCATAGACAAATGGCAGAAATTGCTGTAAATGCTGTCTTAGCAGTTTGCGATTTTGCTACGATGGATGTTAATTTTGAATTAATCAAAGTCGAAGGAAAAGTTGGTGGTAGACTAGAAGATACAGTATTAGTTCACGGTGTAGTTATCGACAAAGACTTCAGTCATCCTCAGATGCCCAAGGTAACACTCATGCAAATTATGAATTATAAATAGTTTTTTAACACTTTAATATATATATATATAATTTATAATATCTAATTATTTATTACATATTAATTATTTATTCTAGAGGTTAGACAAAGTTAAATTAGCGATCTTAACTTGTCCCTTTGAACCCCCAAAACCCAAGACAAAACATAAGCTCGATGTTGCTTCGGTTGAAGACTACAGAGCATTGCGTGAATATGAGAAAGAGAAATTCACAGAAATGGTCAAATTGGTAAAGGATGCTGGTACAACGTTAGCCATTTGTCAATGGGGATTCGATGACGAAGCAAATCATCTTCTTTTGCAAAATGAGTTACCAGCAGTTAGATGGGTTGGTGGTCCAGAGATAGAAGTAAGTTCGCATACAAAGTAATAATATTTTTTTCTCTTTCCTTTTTTTTTTTTTTTAAATCTTATTTGCCCAATGAAGACAAAGCATACTGGAGGAGGTGCAAAAGTTTGGAAAATTGTTTAAATTTAATTCTATGATCTTTGCATTGTTATACCAATTGATATATTTATATCGATTGGTATAAAAATAAGAAGATTATTATTGAATTATTTATATGAGGCTACTGCTTTTGCGATGTCTCTTATGACTATGAGATTATGAGATCTGAGGGCTCTTTTCTTTCTATATTTTTTTTCTATATGCTTTTATATTAACATACTGTTATTAATATGAGTTATACTTAAATATAATAATTCCTAGTTAATCGCTATTGCAACTGGTGGTCGCATTGTTCCAAGATTCGAAGAATTAACACCAGAGAAACTTGGTTACGCAGGTGTTGTCAGAGAATTAACTTTTGGTACAACCAAAGATAAAATGCTTGTTATCGAAGAATGTAAAAATTCCCGAGCGGTAACTATCTTCATACGTGGAGGCAATAAAATGGTAAGAATATTTACTAGCATTATGTTTATAATAATTATGGTATATATGATTTATGCAAGGAGAATTTCAGTTATGTCTTTTATACATTTTACTGACCAGACACCTTGCAAAATAAACGCATAATATGAGCTTAATATAATTCAATGTATTTTAGTTTCATTGATCGAATTTGTTCATCATGCTACAATAAAAATTTGATGTTTACAATTAGAAAATATTAATGACTCAAACAAGGCTACTATATAAAATTGTACAATATTTTTTCTTCTTATTATTAGATTATCGAAGAAGCTAAACGTGCTATTCATGATGCATTGTGCACAGTACGTAACGTTATTACTAGCCAAGATAGGAAGATCTTATATGGTGGCGGTGCAGCAGAAATTTCATGCGCATTGGCGTGTGCATGGCAAGCTGATAAAATAAGCACTTTGGAACAATACGCGTTCCATGCTTTTTCCGAGGCCTTGGAGGCTATTCCAATGGCTTTGGCAGAAAATTCCGGACTATCTCCAGTAGATTCGCTCGCTGAGATTAAAGCTCGACAAATAGCAGAAGATAATCCTACATTAGGAATCGACTGTTTGAATCGCGGTACCGCAGGTAATTACTTTTCTTTATACTTTTCGTCGTTGTGTATAATTGTTTAAAATAAATTTAAATTAAACTTAAATTAAAATTGCAATATTTACAGATATGAAAGTGCAAAACGTCATCGAAACGTTAACGAGCAAAACTCAACAAATTTGCTTGGCAACTCAATTAGTCAAAATGATATTAAAAATTGATGATGTACGTTCACCGAACGATGCCGGTGATATGGCATAAAAGTAATAAACTAATTTCTTTTTTACTTTCCGAGCATATTAAATATTCTTTGTTAACAATTGCTTCATTCACTTGTATATTGTATACTTCTAATTCATGTTTCTCCTACAATCAAGACATAACGTTAATGTTTATTTATACGATAATAAAAAAAATTACGATACTATTGTTTTTTGTACTTGCTTTTTGTTTGTTTTTTTTCCCCCTAAATAATTTCATTTATATACAGAATGTTTCAAAAAATAATAAAAATGGATGAAAATATTTTACGTTACTGGGAAATTTTACCTTGCTTAAGTAAGTGGTTGCATTTAAATATTTCACGTTTTTATATACACAAATACGTAATATTTTTACGTATTAATAATAATACAAATAATATAATATCGTTTAAAGAGAAAACCATGGTCTCATGATCAACGAATTCATTTATTATTTTCATCATAGGAACAAATAAATCGTTTTCTTTTTCTCTTTTATTTTCACATCGAGTAAATGTATTTAATCACGTAAATAGATTGTTTTATAGATCTATAACATTTTGAAAGTCATTTACTCTTCCAATAATTGATTGATCGATTCATCGATTTCCTATTGAATGTATTATTATTCGTTTCATAATGCAAAATAATATAAAGAACAAACCAAATTACGAGTATGAGAATATGGAAGAATATGGAATGCCGTGTTTTTGTTAACATCTACTCTTAAAATGGCACAGAAAAAATTAATCGCTCTTGTACACTTTTTATAAATTATAATATAACAACATTATATTTCTCTCTCTCTCTCTCGCTCTCTCGCTCTCTAACTCTCCCTCTCTCATGCACAATAACTCTTTCGTATCACAAAATATACAATCTATTCCAACATAACATAGTTACATATCTTTCTCTCTCTCTCTCTCTCTCTCTCTCTCGCGTTTCCTCTGTTTGTTTTTTTTTCTTTTTTACATATTTAATTACAATTCCAACATATTTCGTACAACGTATGTGTGCTGCAGAATCCTATAACGATTGCTATTAGAGTACCACAAGTTTGTACCGACGAAATAATGCATTCGCAATCTTTTAAACGCCATCGATCGCAAAGGGAACTCATTAATTTATAATTAAATGGGAAACCAAAAATAGTGGCAACGATTAGAGACTATATTGTATTAATTAACGTAGTCTCGATATCTTCTTTCACTTATTCATATAATATACATGTATATGTATGCATCGTATGCACGTATGTATGTTGTATGTATGTATTATCTAGCACGAATAAATATTATTTTTTTTTTCACCTAATTTTTTCTCTTGCATCATAATATATTATACATTAACTACTAACTTAAAAGTTTGTAATAACATGCGTTTTAACTTTAACAAAATATAATACTCTTTCTTCCCTCCTTGAACGCTACGTTATGTTTTTCTTCTTTCTAATCGGCTTTTTATATACCTTTTTTTTTTTTAACGTGGACGCGACTTCGATAATTATAATTATACCTTCGTGGAGTATAAATTAGATATAGAGTAAAAAAAAATTTGTATATGTGTATATTTATAAAATGTGATACCGATAAAACTCATTCTATGCGTTGGCCAACGTAACCAGAGTTTCAGTATCACTAGGATTGTTTTAATAAATAAAATAATAGAATGTACCTTCTCGTATAATAATAATAATAATAATAATAATAATAATAATGATAATAGTAATAATAATTAACTAAAAGCTAGAAGAGAGCAGTAGGAGGAAGAGATCATTCCCCCTTCTCTTTTTTTTTCTTTCTCTCTCTCTCTCTCTCTCTCTAGAATACTATTGCCAATGTAATTAGATCTTCTTAAGCATTGGTAGTTGAAGCACCTCTGGAACTTCGACGTCTTCCAAGCGAATGTTCGACGGATTGAATGGAAATCTTATTGGATAGGTGTACTTTAAGTCCATTAAAAGCTGAAAGAATTCATGGCATTTTGTAACATCCAGGTCACACTCTGACATAGTAAACACATATTTACATATATTGTTAATACGCATGTGAAAATGTAATTACCTGTTCGTTGTTTTCACCACGTTGGGCCAATTCAGTTTCTACTTTTTTAATAAATGATACCGGTACTCGCGTTTCGAAATCATCCGCCGGTGTATACAGATTTAATATTTTAACTATTTGATTGGATGTTAATTTATTACACATTTCGCATACTGAATGCACATCCGCGTCAGTTTTTCGTGCTTGTAAAAGTTGTGCCGCTTGGATGATCGGCTGTAGTGCTTCGGCAGCAGCACCTACTCGTTTATCTCTACCCCATTGTTCTAAATGACTCAAATTATACCTAACAATCAAAGTTAGATAAATTAGATCATTTTTATTTCTGCATTCGTTAAATGTTCTGAACTTTGTACTAATTTTTTAATTTAACTGTAACATATTAAAAAAATATAATAATTAGCATAACAAATTACCTGATCTGCATTCCTTTGGTCCAATGGCAAAGCTCGTTTCTCAATAATAAATTATTCAACGCACTAGCGCACATAAAATAGAATAATTGTTTAAACAATTGAGTAACAATTTCGGGATCTACGCCGTGATAAAGTAAAGTTTTGTGCACGTTACTAAGCTCGTCAAGGAGTTTTTCAAGCTTTTGCTGGGTAGAATCCGGCTCCTCGCCCATTGACGACGAACGGGGACGACCTGGTTTGTTTGAATTCAAGCCAGAAATCGCCTCGTGCTCTAAAAGCGCCGGTACCGTAAAAGCTTGAATTCGCTCCTTTAAAGTGGTCACGATATTATTGAAAATCCATAAACTAACGTTACTTAATACGGTCCTATATTCGCTTAAATCGAAATTCTTTAAGCACTGATCGTTTTGCCTAGGCGTATTTTCTATTTGGAACGGTTTATCACCAGAATATTGTTTCATATTGTGTAACAATCGTAACGTATTGCTTAACCATAACACGCTGTACTCAAAATCATCGCGTTTTTTGACGATACGTTTGACGCCATTCAAATACGCGGTTAACAAGGATCGGACTTTGTCGTCGTCGTTGATACAGTCTGTGTGTCTTATACACATAAAAATTATGTAAGCTGGTAGGCCAGGTAACAAAGCGACCGCTACTCTTGGTTTTAAATCTACAAATTGAAATTGACAAAAATAATTACAACATTTTACAATAATTTTATTTAAAATTTCCATCTTCCATAACGTGGATAATTCAAATTGACTTACCGATAATTAAATGTCGTATTATCACTCCGATATCTTCCTTTTTAAATATGAACATTCCTTCGTAGTCTCTTTCCTTTTTACGTATTGTTGGCATAATGGTTCCATTGTCACCCGACGAATGAGTTGTCGTTGTGACGGTATTGGAATCGTTGGTTGATTCTATACTGTCTGGTACTGCAATAAATACATCGTGTATTAGATATGAAGTACCAATAACAACACAAAAAATTACAAAAAGGAAAAAAAGAATATAAAATAAATCTTGACGGTATTATAAGTGAGTAATTTTTTGATGTTATCTACAGGTGAGCTGTGGTCGGCATGAAACGTGATATCGGATGATATGAATGATTCATCGTGACCAACGCACACTCACCAGTATTTTTTATCATATAAGGACGATCCTTATGTTCCTTAATATCGTCTCCTTCGTCTTTCGATAGCATTAGAATAAAATAATCTTAAATCGTAGTATACTATTTGCAACTAACGTGTTTTAATTTATTACTATTCTTTTATTTATTTAATTAATTTATTATTATTATTATTATTATTATTATTATTATCTAGAGAAAAGAACATAAAAATTAATTTTACTTACATCCCGCATCTTTGAGACGTTTAGCTAAGATTTTGCATTGTTTCTTGAACATTCTGCATTCTTCTGCTATTTTATCGTATTTCTCTTGAAGTTCCTTTTTTGATATAATAAAATGAATAATTTTTATTTAAAAAATGAATCCAAATTTATTCTCAATGTTTAGATAGTTAAAATTAATAAATTCAATTATTTTACCAAAATTTCAGAAGTCAATCTTGTTATTTCGTACTCCATATAAGCTTCAGTTTGAGTTTGCGGTGATTTGCTTAGATTGACGGATAACAATTTCTGTTGCTTTACAATTTCTTCTTGCAATCTGTCGATCTCTTCTCTCCATTCATCCCTTTGAGTCCTCCAACCTTTTTCTTTGGCTTGCAATTCGTCTTCTAATTGCCTTTGAATAAATTCGAATAAATTAATACGATGGAAAATGTTTCTTTTAAAAATACCTAAGCTTTTATCTCACTCGTGCACATTCTCACACACCATATATATTACGTATATATATCTTATATACGTATATATATTCTATATATTATATTTTTTTTTTCCCTAGTTAGTATTTCTTTTAATTCAATAACTCAACTTAAATATAGAACACTTGTCATGTCTAATATTTCGCGTCAAAGAATCTACTCAACTCACTCTCTTGATGCCTTTCGCTTTGTCTTAAGTCTACTGAGAAATCGAATAGCATGCAAAAACGACAAAACACGAATTAAAAACGATTATACACGAATTACCAAAATAATACAATCTTTTATATATTAAATATAGAAAATTTTCACATAAATTACCTATTTATTTTCTTCTGTGCTTCGAATGCAAGGACCAATTCACCATCTTCATTAACAATGTCAACGTCACGACCATAATTCGAACCAAGGCTCTTCATTCTTCGAGTATGGTCAGCCAATACACTGTGCAATTGTATACATTCTTCTCTTCTTCTTTCCAATTCTTCTTGAAGAGCCTCGAATTGTCCTAAATAATTAATTAACTTTAAATATTACACCAATCTTATAATTCGAAAAGTATGAACAAACTTTTAATTCATTTTTCCATACAATTTCATATTATTTTCTGACAAAATTTATCATTGGAATATTTAATAAAAAATGTAGCGTGTGCAAGGTGTACAAATAAAAACTCAATAATATTGAAAATGCGTGTAATGTATTTTGTGTTCTGTGTTAAGGAAAAAAAAATATATATATATATTTAGAAAAAAAAAATATTATAAATAAAACTGTTTTAAATATACCAATTATTCGCGTTTTAGCCTTCGGAGTATACAGACGTACGAAGCCGTGTTCTTAACGTATCACGTCAATAAAAATTACTTATAATTATCGATGAAAAATAATTGTATATTCTTCTAATAATAAAAAAAAATAAAACTTTACTAATTAACGATTTACCTATTAGTTGCTGTTGTGCAGCTGTTGGGTCTGTGCCAGATACAATTTTTCTTAACGAACCTAAATCCTTTTTAAGCTGCGCATTTTCCATTTCTAATTCCTGAAGCTAAGAAAATATTTAACAAGAAAATAATTAATTAATTGTAAAAAAAACAAAATTAAACCATCGATGAATTACATTAGTAAACATAAAACATTAAATACCCTGAAGGTATCCTGTGTCCTTGTAGCTTCTTCGGGACTATCACGTTCCAAATCTTCCACCATTCGAATTAATCGTCCATTTTCTCTTTCAACGTCTTTCAATTTTTGTTGAAGTTTTAATACCAAAGTAATGTCTACGGGTGCATGGGCTGGTCCATTAGTTGTTTCTGAAGATGATTTATTGGATTGTACTTCACCGTCAGGTGGACTATTCGAACGTTGTTGGTTCCAATCAATAGTTTCCACTCGCGAATATGGCGTTGATGATGATGCTGTTGATCGTACGGATCCATAACCAAAATCCTTTAAATAAAAAAATAAATAATACATACGTGAAATTTGTTATTTATTTTTTTATTTCTTTCTTTTTTTATTCTATTGCACGTAATTTAATGATCGTAATAAAGTAAATAAGATAAAATTTTACAATATTCTGATCATCCTGTGGTAATTCCGTTGAAACAACTTGTCCACTGCTACTAGAAGCATTGCTCAAAGAACGAGAATGTCCTGGTACGTGAACTGCAAGTTTCTGTTCCAACATCTCAGCATGTTGCTCCAATTCATGGAATTCTTTCAACAATTTCTGATAAGCACCACGATCTTGATCTTGATCCAACAAAAGTAAATCCTTTTCCTGTTCCAAACGATGCTTAAGATTTTCTTCGGCACCACGTAAATTACTTTTCAATTTATCGTTCGCCACCGAAAGTTCTTTTCGCAATTTTTCATTTTCCTCCAAGAGCTTAATATTCTCCTGACCTTTTTCCTGTGTGATCTTCTCTTTATCCTATAGAACAACAAGAACTTAGATACAAAATAAGATTATATATATACATATATATATATATGTAAATTAAATAGAAATAATTTTATTATTTAAATTATAATAATTTCTTTTACATTTACCTGCAAAATATCCATCTTTTCATCTCTCTCTTGTTTCAATAGATTTTGGATCTTTTCTAATTCCTGTTCCTTCAACAATAAAATACCATTCAACTTCTTGTTCTCCATTTCTACAGATTTCAGTCCTTCCAATTTATTCTTCAAGTCAAATACTTCATTATGTACGTTCTTTAATTGGTGACTTTCTTTAGCCTAAAATAATCATCATAATGCGTGGCTGCGTGTTATTCAAGATTATTTATATTATATAATTAAAATTAATAAAACAAATAAAAAGAAAACATACAAGATCATTTATCTTCTGTTGTAATGTTATGATCTTTTTCTCGAGACCCTTATTAAGTGACTTAACATGTTCGACACTTCTAGCTTCAGCTTTAAGCCTTCTAAAAACTTTTTTAGCCATTTGTCTTCTCACGCAGGATTGAACTATAACGATATCCTTCAATTTCTTTTTACATGCCATTCTGACTAGATATCCTCTTGCGAATCGTTGAATTACAGTTGCAGCTGCATTGTCCTTCATCAAACGATACCTCTCCCTTGCCATTTTACCTCTACCATAAATCTGAATACCAATAATTATGCGTCTTATTCGCTGATAGCATCGTCTCTTTAGCCAACCTCTAACATTCGCTTGAATTTTAATTGCAGCTCTCTCGCGCCTAATCCTTTCTGCTCTTTGCCTTGCTAAAAATCCTCTACCGTACTTTTGAAGACCTAAAATAGCTTTTCGAATTTTCTTATACCTAAGTTGACATATTAAACCTCGAACAGTCTTTTGAATCATTATACACGCGTTCATTTGCTTCTCCGCTCTGAGCTTTTCAAGATAAGCCACTTGTCCGGCACGAAACAATACTTTTGTTTTACCGAACTTGAACTTATCTTCATCCTTGATATACCTGTTCGAATAATAATAATTAAAATCATTTTTTTATATTTAATAAAATATTATTTGTTCTTTCTTTTCTTATGTTCAAGTTTAGATCACTTACCTAGCCAATATACGATGACAAGTTTCTTTAAGATCATCCCGTTTGATTTCTTTGAACACGCACAGGCATCTGTATCTTTGAAAGAATTCGGAATACGTTCTCTGACTTGGAAAACCAGCAGCAGAAATTCTTATCGTTTCAAGCACACCGCAAGCACGTAATTGTTGTACAGCACGTACTGGATTATATTCGAATGATTCCTTCGTATCGTTTGGTTTAATGCAACGAACGTAATGTGGCGTCGTTGCATTTAATGTTGACATTAACATATTTAAAGAATCTCGAAATTGCGAACCAACCTAAAGAAAATAATATTTTTTAACTTATATATTATATATATATATTTTTTTAAATTAATATGAGACCATAATTCGTTTACCGTTTTTTTATTTTGTTTGGGAGTTATTACTGGTTTTTGTGCGGACACTTTGACCCTCGTGTTTGGTACAACTAATTTTGGATCCTCATCACAAAATAATTTCTTTAATAATTTATTCTGAAACAAAAAATATAAACATGTAATATCATAAATAATTGCTTGTAAAAAAATGAAATAACAAATACAGAAATTACAAGGATTAGATTTAATTTAGACTTACATCACCAGCCCTTAACACGTCTACTTGTTCCTCAATTACAGTATCTCTGTTTTTTTCAAGAAAACCTAATGTCTCGTATTGAACCAAGCCAGCAAAGTGATGAATCAAGAAAGCGGAAGTACCAAATCGTGGCTTCTCGAAATGTTTAGATTTTTTACATTTTGCATAAAGTTTATCGGCCCACGAGCTGTCCGTTCCTTTGGGCATCTGTGGTAAGAAAATAATTATTGATTAATTAACAAATTAAATTTCATAATATATACAAATTGTTTCAGTGTATCACAAATAATACAAACAATTTTTATTTTAAAATAAACAAACAAAATCCTGTTCGAATATATTTGATAAAACATCACGACATCGACGTTTTATTTTTAAATAAAATAAATTTTTCTTACTCGACACTCTTCGTCCAGTAAATCCAATATGCCCAATCTCGTTTCGATTAGATCAATGCACGGTTGGTTGTCGTAAAAATCTATAAAAGTCCATTCGATTTCTTCCTTGAGATATTCTTCTTGTTCGAGCTTAAATACGTGCTGATTAAATTGTTGCTGCAACTTTTCGTTAGCGTAATTGATACAAAATTGTTCAAACGAATTGATTTCAAATGTTTCGAATCCATAAATGTCCAATACACCGATGAAACACTGAGCCTTGCTTTGAGATTGTAGAGAATTATTGATACCGTTTACTATCCAATTGAATAATTCGGCATAAATGTGTTTTGCCAAAGCGTCCCTAGCACCAATCGCTTGTTCTGCATTCATTGGCTTTAAAAATACTTCCCTCATTGATACGATTTTCCTATGACACAGCCATTTTCTCATAGCGTTCACATCGGTACCCATTAATTCGGAAATTATCAAAAGATTTTTATCATTTGGCTAAAAATAATTAAACAAATTTAATATTGAATTTAAAATGAGAAACTTTGTTAATTAAGGGAGCAATATTTCATATAAAAACTAACAGAAATAAAACTAGATTCGGTATCGTCGTCACGATTATCGGTCTGTCCATCATAACTTTTAATATTAACGTTTCCTAAATGCAATATGGATGCTAATATTCGTAACATATCGTCCTGTTGTTTGGATGTAAAGCCAAGCATCGTAAGAGCACTAATAGTATCATCGAAACACGTAAGATCGTTGACTCCTTCGATTTTATGGCTGTTTCCTTGATTTAGGTAATGAAAACCCTTTGAGTTTCCAAGATGTAAATGTGGAAGACGCTTCGCTGCCGAGCACATTTGATAAAATATATGATAATTCCTCTCTTCGTTTGCCTGAACGATATAATTAACAAAATATGTAAAAGATCGTACTTATGATAAAATGAAATTTTTAACAAGACTATCAAGACAAAATTATTTCTTCTATCTTTTATTTTTTATTTTATTTTATTTATTTCATTACCTGAAACACGACTCTAGATTTTTCCAAAAGATAAGTTCTCATACTGGCACCTGTGATATTGTAAGTTTTATTAAATTGTATCTCTATAAATTTTCCAAATCTCGACGAATTATCGTTTCTCGTTGTTTTAGCATTTCCAATCGCTTCCATGATCGGCGAAGACGCTAAGACTTTTTTTTCGATTTGCGTTTCCGTCGTGGAACCACCAACGGTAGCGAAATATCGCATTGTGTATTTTGCAGATACAGTTTTACCCGCACCCGACTCACCTGATACGATAATCGATTGATCATGCCCTTCCCTAAAATTTGTTATTAAATCAAATGCACGTAATACAAGTGTAAACAATAAAAATATCATCAAGAATTGAATATGTGATATTATTTTTGGAATATGTAAAATACCTTTCCAATTTAGTATAAGCTTCCTCAGCAACTGCGAATATATGGGGTTCCAAATCCCCCATAGCTTGACCTCTGTACGCCCATATCGTATCGTTCCCATAAATAGGTAATTCATTGTAGGGATTAAATGCAACCAAAACGATACCGCAATATGTGTAAATGCAATGTCTTTGAAAACGTATCTGTAGATTGTAAAGAACAGCTGGTTCGTGAAGAAACGACAAAGATGTTAGATTATTTTCTCCCATCAATATGTCTGGATTCCTTAATGGTGGTAAATCGTCGTCGCATTTTATCTCTAAGGTTTTCGTCTGATTCGAATCGTCTGTGTGTACCTTTAATGTTGGCCGATTTACTTTGTAATCCTCTAAGAGGATTGCACCCTCCCAAATTCTGTCGGGATGTGGTACCCATACTTTGCCACCCTAAATCAATCATATATACATCCAATTATCCAATTATCCAATTATCAATTTATTAATTTATATTAAATAACCTTCCTTCCTTATTTTTTGTTTTCGTTTATGCATATGCATATTGTTCCGTAGATGCAACATTTGATATAATTTTTGCCTATATATTCATTTGTTTCTTGCGTTATTTCAAACATACGTATTACAACCCAATAGTTTAAATAATTATCTTAGTTATTTTCAAAAAAATAACATACTTATATATAATATTCCTTTTTATAATTTTAATCATCGAAATGTAGTACACGTGCACGACAGAACAGTACTTCAGATTACAATAAAATAACATGATCATGGAAATGGTAGTTCGACGACACACCTTGCATTGATTGATTGCAAGCTAATTTTCCTTTCACAAGGTGCCCTACATTTACACACACACATACACACGAAGCAGAGCCGCGTTACGACGAACGAGGCCGACTGCTGGAATCATATCGATTCATTCAGCTCGTAGCTTGAAAATAAAAAAAGAAAAAAGAAAAAAGAAAAAAAAAGGTGACAACTTGTTCTCTTTCTAATTAATATTTCCTATTTCTTTTACTGACGAAATAATTATATCATATACAATGAATATACATATAACTGTATCTCCTAATAACACGTCATCCTATAGTTTCCAACTCATAGTTAATTACAAAGTTACATAAATGTTTGGTAAAAATTTCTTAATGTGTAAAACATAATAAACGTTATCTCAAAAGTAACATTCTTAAAATGGACGTTCAAATATGTACTTTCGATGCAATACCATCATCTGAGCAAACAAACGATGAGCAAACATCGCCATTTTATTAGAAGAAAAAAATAAGTTGGATGTGTGGTATACGAAAAATAAGAACACATACACAGACATATACTGATGCACATAGAGATACTACACACGCACACAGAGACACACTTTTAAGTTTGATTTTCCTGAGAAAGAGAAGTCAGAACTGTTTTCAAATTCAACTAACGGTTTTTGACGAAAATAAACGTTGAGTGAACTTTTCGATTTGTTGTCACATCACGAGGGGAGGTATTGACATATACACACTCCACATTTATTTACATACTATATATATATACATATATATGAATTACCGTTTAACGGAATACTGTAACATGTACGAGAAGCAAAGGAATGTCGAGCAACGGTAAAACACACTTTTTATTTTGTCATCGTTTACTCCACCTTCGCTTCATAGAAGGACCTTTGCGTTTGAGCTAATCGGTGCGTGGAATTTAACGACCATAAAATCGTCAGTTCAAAAGATTCAACTCGCAAGATAATGATCCGACAAAGATTTAACACTTGCAATTAAATTCCGATTAGATTTCCCATTCAATCTTATTTGACAATTCTACGTCTAATTCAAACGTCGCGTTGTTATAATCTGATTCCAAAGTTCTATGAAAATTTTAATTCAATCAATTATATATATATATATATATAACAAAAATAATTAATGCTGTTTTATAATCTACTTTTATAATTTGGGAAATTTATTATTATGTGCATTTATATAATATTCAAATAAAAATAATTCACAAGATAATGGATGTTTATGTAATTAAGTGTCAGGTACTACGAAACTTTCATTTATCTTTCATCTTACACGCAACAGAATACTAAAATAAGAAAGATTAATGCTATGTAAACACCATGCGAGACTTACATTAGCGTGAAACTATATTACCCATATAAATACTTAATGATGAAACATCGTATTATACTTCGAACATATCTACCATAAGCAAACTGTTGTAGCATGCTTGCACTAGTAAATAATTTTATGGTTAACGTAGCGTAACACGATACTTCGTGTAAAAAATCTAAACACATGAAAGTGCAAGTGCGTCACTATCTTCTCTTTGATACCTTGCTGAATGATTAAACGCCATTGATAAAGCAATTATTGTAGTATCTTATCTTATTCTGCTTTTGGTTTATAACTGCGCATATTACGTCACCGTGTAAATAATATTGCGTTCGTTAAAAATTTATATTTTATAAATCTCATCATTACGCATAATCTTATTGTGAAATATATTAGGACCTTGAATAGGTTCTCGCCGTTTCTGAAAAAATGGCAGTAGCAGTACTCCGTGCATGGAATTCTCGAATGGTAATACATTGGCAATGAAGTACTGTATGTAACCTTCAATTTCAGTCTGTAATATTTCACTATAGTGTCAACCACGTATTTGTTTATTGCTTCTGAATATGCCTATTTTTCTGCCAAATAAAGTGTTTTTGCGGGGAGTTTTATTGCACTACTTTATTCAAAAGTAATATGCAACTGAAGCACGCATAATTCTTGTTGAGACTTACAACAATAATGCTCTATCGGATACTACATGCAAAGACTGCTTTCGATGCTTCAAAATTAATGATTTTAAACTTAAGAATAAGGAACGTTTTGGCGCACCGACAAAGTTTCAAGACGAAGAATTAGAACCTTATATTGAACCTTACCTTTCCTTATATTTTCAACCTTATATTTTAAATAAAGCTTTTATTTTGTGAAAAAATAACGGCGAGAACTTACTCAAGGTCGTAACAATATTACGAACGATATGGAAAAAATGATTAATAAGCAAACAAAAAACGTTTAATGTATCAACGAAACAAAAATAAAGATCAGTTTAGTAATCTTCACGAATAAGAAAAAGAAAAATGTTAATTTAATACAATATTACTTGGTCATATTAAAAAAAAAAATGTCTATATATATGCACGTGGATATAAATAGGTACATAGTAATAGACTTTTGTGGATATCGCATACTAGATTTTCTTATCTGTTACTTTCTCTTATAGCGGTTTACATTTACATAACAGTGTTCGCACGACTGAATAGTTCTTCTCAAAATGTCACATATTAGATTCGTGTTTCGAAACGTTGGAATATCGATTAATAGATCCTGAATATCTATCGTAAGCGTTATAGTATTTATAATATGTATGTATGTATTATTATTATAAGATTTTCATTTAATTAAAAATATTAATTCCTAACAAACCATCTTGCTTTTCAAGAAAATCTATCGATAAGTAAAACTATGAAAATTATAAAGATTTCAAGAATCTACACACACGCATACACACAAAAGAACAATTTGTTCGTCAAGGAGATGAATTGTACAATCCATTCGTGAACTCATGACCCAAGGAGTGTCCGTCACGAGACGAAAGAATCCTCGAGTTAGTATCGACCATTTCTTTCTCTCTTTCTTTCTTCCTTTCTCTATCTGGCCGTTTTACAATTCGTCTCTCGTACCTGGATTTAGGTTGTCAGTTTCATCGTTCATCAAATAAATCAACTGTGTCAACTTTAAGGATAGATTTATGTTCTTTTATTTTTATCTTTCGATCTGTTCTATTTTACGGTTCGCGAAAAGTTATTTTTCTTTGAAAATAAAAAAGAACCTTTTTTTTGTTGAAATAATTGATAAATTTGGATTATTGTTTAAAACGAGTATGATTAATTGTAAGGCATAAGTTTACGTGTCATATATGTTTTCACTTTTACCGGTTACTCTCATTAATATGTATCAAATCTTCCCAGTGATTTAAACAAGTATATTTTAAACAACCAGTTCCCATGCTTTCTATGATTACACATAAACTATATTTTCGCGGGACTAGTAAACGAGATTATTATTGTTAGAGTCGCATGCGCTAGTAGAAAATAAAAGATAAAAAAAGTATATACGTGGAAGTATAACCGTTCCCACGAGACTCCTTTCATCGAGAACGTCCAACTTAACGGTATACTATGATATACCACAATCAAAGTATTGTCCAATGAAACATACTAATCTGTTCATTTTAAATACATTTTTTTTTATTCAACTTCTCTATTTTGAAGTCATGCAAATTAGAGCAAATAGCGATTGTTTAAAAAACAAAAAAACAATACGATTGAACAATTATTACAATTTATTTTACCAATTATTTTTTTCTTTTTTTGTATAAAAGTGTTTCTATATATTTAATTAATTCAAATATGTTTTATCATTATTTCTATATTTTAAAATTAGCATAAGTAATTATTAAGTATAATTTACAATTACATTGATAAGCAACCCGTTTGTATTTACACTTATTTCATTTAAATTTCTTACATAAATAAGCATATATATAAATATAATATACTTTTGAAGTTATTCATATATTAATCTAAAGAAAAAAAAAAAAAAAGCATATTCGTTCTAATTACTTGAAAAGATTTTTAAAAAGCGAGGGTGCTCTGATTGAAAAAAACACGGTCAATGCTCTTAAACTTTCTTTATAGTTGAAATGAACGATGAAAGCCTACTCTCCAGGTTCGTATTACGAAACGATGAAAAGTTAATGAACGTAAATTCTCTTTTTCTTTCTTTTTCTTTCGTACACCCCTCCCTCCCATCTCCTTCATTTAGAGATAAATATATAAGAGAGAAAAGAAAGATAGAAAGAGAGATTTCACGCTTGCCAGAATGCAATTCTCTTTCTCTCTCTCTCTCTCTTTTTTCAGTTCAACTATATTTCTGTTTTGCTTATGGTATATATTATAAGGAACTGTCTCTAATTTGTCGCATGAGTTATATCGTAAACCGCAAATGTAATTGCTAAAAACTCGATGAAATTCTGTAATGCCGTATCGGAGATAGAACAATCGCGAGAAGAAACCATACGTATTTACTTGTTTTCTAAACTTGTCTATAGAATTAATTTTTTTTATATTTTTTGTTACTGGTGAACGTTCAATGAACTCTTTATAGTTCATTCTCAAAATCTTTTATACAAGTAAATATATTTTAATAATTTAATACAGAAAAAGAAATATTCTATTTTTTACGAGTCTTATAAAATTCATTAAACAAATTAAAATATGAAAAAAAAAATTAATTATTAGTATCTAATATTTTATATATTTAATATATTGATTAATATTTTGTATAGTATTAGAAAATAATTATAAGAATAAACAATACACATTTGTTCTAATTTCTATGCACTCCTTACTCGTACTTATTATTTACATAACAAATAGAAACTAAATAAAAATGATAAGATTATTTATATTTATCTTTATCTTTGAAGTTATAAAAGAAAAGAAAAGAAGTAACAGGGGTAGCTTAAGCACGTACAACTATAACTAACTATTCCACCCTAATGTTGTGTCTATACTGAGCTTTGGTAACTGTGCACTGATCTACGGCTTCTGTCGCGTGCTTTTATTAAATCTCCAGCGTATTTACGATGATAGACAGAAAGAAAGAGAAGAGGGTGCTATGTTTCTTCTTGTATTTTCCAAAACTTTTACTCTTTATCTATTAAAAATTGAATCGTTAATTGAAAACATAAAAGATTATTCAAGAAAAACATTTCCAATAGATCAAAAAGAAAAGAAAAACAGCAAGTAATTTGCAACTATAGAAAACTGTGTCATATTATTGTAGAATTTTCATTAGAAACGTTTCCAACACGAATATCGGTTCAATAACTTTTAAATTTGTTGAAGGAAAGAGACAGAGATAGTGATAGAAGTGGGAGTAGATGGATACGGAAGGTGGAACTCGCAATCTTATCGTTTGCGAGGTCATCCTCGAATGACTCATATCGACGTGAATTCCTTTAAGCGCAAAAAAAATGTAATATCTGCCTATATTTGTACATGCGAGTATAAAGTTTCGTTGTCGTTCGACAAAAATTGTTCCAGTTTCTTTCTTTGTTTTGATTAAAAATTTAATCAACTATATGTCTGTTTTTTTTTTTTGATTCTTGAAATTATAAACACGATTATTGTCGAATGAAGAGTTTCGAACGATCGATAGTAGCGATATTGCTTTATTTGTGAAAATAAAATATAAGGAAAAAACAAGATATCGTATCGAGTATTTGTAGAGGAACGTTAAGAAGGATCTGTGATAAATAATACTTAAATGAAAAAAGAAAAAAAGAAGTATTTGGAAAAAGTCCAACTGGCTGACACGCTATAACCCGGAAAAACGATGATAGTTCGCGTTGCTGACTGAAAAAGAAGAAGAAGAAAAAGAAGTCTTGTAAAGTCATTCGAAAGAAGTCTTTGCCGACCGACTTAAAGTAACGTAAACTGTATGATATTTTACTGACAAATTTATCTGCTTGAAGTAAAGGTAAAAGATAATAAAGAAAGTGTAGGAAAAGTTGTTAGTTTGAAATTGTATAAAATAATGTCTTATTTTATCTTATTTTAATGCATGGGATAAAATAATCCATTGTGAACACCGAAATTATGTGTAACTTATTATTTTTCTGTATAAATATTTCAATATTTTATATAATACATGTATATACGTGTGAAAAAAAAGTATCTTATATCTATTTTCATCTTTTTATACGATAGGTTGTCAGGTATGAAATGAAGCAAAAAGTGCACATAATTGAATTGAATATTTGCTCCATTTTATACTTAACAACCTAATATATATTTATTTTAATATAAAATAATTAATTATGTCTCTGTCGAGCGCGTGTGTGTAACGAATATATTGTATTAAAATTTAATTTCAATTGTAATAATTAATTGTTATCCAAAACTACATACGTATATTTTTTACATGTATAAGTAAATATAGAAAATAAATAGAAATGCCCTAAAATAAGAAATAAAAAGATTACTCCATGATAAATTTTTCTTTGTACGATTTAACAAGATCATGAAAGAACTTATCGATCCTTTATATATCCTTTCTCGCTTTTCTTTCACGACATTTCATGATACCGAGAAAAACGTTCGAGAGTTTATGTTCTTCTATACGAAGAATAACGAGGTCAAGTTTTCCACCCACATATACATATAACATATACATATACATATACATATTCATATATGCAACCCTTTGCTACGCTTTATTGTTCTCCTTGTGTGCAGCCCTCTTTTACGAATTACAAATTTATTCCTTTTTTGTTCCATATATTCAAAAAAACGAGTTTAATTGCGTGAAATTAATAGAAATTGTTACTTTTGAGATCTCTTTTATTTTTCTTAATCAAATTTCAAACGGTATATAAAATATGAAAGATATCGATTAATTTATCATTATTTTTTCAATTATTGTTTGAATCTAATTTTACGTTCAATAAAATACATAATTAACTTAAAATAAAAAATAATAATGAACTTTACATATACCTATACACGTAATGTCAAAAAAAAAAGTAAAGAATTAAGTGTATCTTCCAGGAAAGGATGAGAAGCATATCCGTGAGAAGGAAACTTGTTCGTTCGAGAGTTAGGCCTTGTTAAAGTTAAAGTTGCCATCGTAAAAACGAAGGAAGAACTTTGTGAGATACTGCCTCGAGGAATCTTCGCATCGCATAGAAAGCCTAAGAAGAAGAAGAAAAAGAAGAAGAAGAAGAAGAGGAAAAATAAGAAAATACGACTTTCAATTCGAATTCACTTGAAAGAAACTATCGAGAAACGTGATAAACTAATAGAAATATTTTTACTTCAGAAGAAAGTATTGTTTTGTGGGATTAAATCGCATAAAGAAAAATATCATTGACAATACAAATTGTTTTTATCATTGGTAAACGATAAATTTAAATACTATAATATATAGCATAAAATATTTATTACTAATTAGCTCATAACACCAGAATTATGCACTACAAACGACAAGGATGGCTTCTGGGACTTTCTTTTTCTCAAAAACAAGGACTGTTAAAGTGCGATCATCCGTATACAATATCCTGTTCTGAGCCTTCTCGATAATAGATTTTATTTTCTACGAAACGAAACGTAACGACGTGTAAGACCTAACGCACGTAATTTATTTTGATTTTATCGCGTCAGTTTATTACCTATTTTTTTTTTTATCTATACAGTAATCGCAATAAATCGGTGCAAAGCTAACACGCTATAAAAAGAAGCTAAAGATTACAATAAAGTAATATGTACAAAGCAAAATGATTAAAAAGCAAAAAAATGATCAAATGATTCTGATAAAGAACAGTGGTGATTTTTAACAGTAATGGGTCAATTGGAAGTTAATGGTAATAACTAAGGGTTTTTAACGAAATGGATTTAAACTCTTTGAGTTATTGCTAAACGGTTTAGGAATTCTTTCTTGGTTATAAAAAATGAACAAAAGATTGCAGGAGGAGAACGATTTATCTCGAGAGAGGTTTTGCTTCTGACAATAAAAGAGAGAAAGGATTCTGCTTTGCTCGAAACGAACCATACGAATCACCTTCTACGACGACCGATAGTCTCGAACAACAACTTCGAACCAGGTTGACTGGCTGGCTCTTTAACCAGGTAAAGGTGCGTTTATGACTTTGACAAAATTCACAATTTTTTCAATACAAAACAAAATATAAATGTCAAATGTATTTTTATATTAATTTAATTTTCTTAAAATTATACGAGAATAGGTTGAAAAATATTCATCATCAAGAAAAGAACTTTTATTTTATTATTAAAAATAAACGTTAGCTTGACCGAAGACAATATTATTCCTACGTTAGGCTCAAAATGTTTCAACCCATATTTCTTTACTACTTTCGAATGGAAATGTATACTTAACGTTATTTATTATTATTATTATTATTTAATTGATAAATAAATTATTAAAAAAAAACCATTCTTATAAAATTTAAATTCTAATAAAATGAAATAAAAAGAGAAAGAGAGAGAGAGAGAGAAAATAACGAAGATTAGAAATTGCATATTTTGTTATATGTTACAAGTGGGATCAATTTTCAACGTAAGATTAACTTTCTCTATATATCTCGGAAAAAAGAAAGAAAGATAGAAAGAAAATTGAGTAAATAGATTTCTCAAAATATTATGCGGGATGTGTTGGCATCTTCATAGAAGTAATTGAAAAAAGAAGTAGAAAATTAGAGAGAGAAAGAAAGGATAAAAGAGAAAGGAGAAAGAGAAGAAACTTAACAGACACTAGCATGACCTCGGACAACCCCTTGCCGTTCACCTGACCGAAGCGATAAATCAACGTGCAATATGGAAAGTCTCGATAGAACCTTAAAGAGGAAAACGTACAAGAGATGAGAACGTTCCTACAAGATCTTTCTCTAACTCCTAACAGGTAACTGTGTTACATGGGAAATCGAATCTAATGATAGTAAGCTAACGGTATTACTAATTGACATGGTACCGATAATTTTGTTACTAGAATCGATAGAAGTGTATTAGTAAGGTGATTAAATCTAACAAAAGTCAAACGATTACTTTGAAGTTTTGTTATATTAATTTACGTTAATACTTTATAATCGTTCACATTTAACATTTCAATATTAAGACAATGTTAAATAAGTATTAAACGTTTGTAAAAAAAAATGGTATCTAATTAAAACTTATTCTAATCATTTTACATTATAACGACAGATACTTCAAACGTGATTTTGTACCTTATTGGGATTCGATCTGTTGCATAGTTCGATCCGATGACCTTTTCATTTTCTCGAGCAGATTCGAAAGCGATTGCTCGCTTATGGATGTTGTATGTAATCTACGTAACTTACGTTATGGTGCAAGAACGTTTTAGTTGTAACGCCAGCTGAAGAATGGTTCAAATTTCATGGCGCTATGTTTGAATGTGGGACAAAGGTGAAATTGCGTGGGTGTCTACTGATCGATATTTACATCAAAACTCGGTACGTTCCCTTTCAATAAACGCGTTTTCAACTTGTTAATGCACTACAACTCTGACCCCCATTCTCATTCCTGAAATTTGTTTCCTACTTCACACCTGTTTTCCTTTACGTAGAATTTAGGTCCTGCATTTATCGATCGACCTTCTATCCACGTCCTACTATCCTCATTGATTTTTGCTTCTTGTAAAAAAAAAAAAATTAAAAAGGTAAATATTCCGATCAAGTGACGAGGGATTAAGTAGCAGCGGGAGATTTTTTTATATTTATATTTAATTGATAATTTTTTTATCTATTGGTTTTTAAAAATATTAATATAAATACTTATAGCTAGTATACTTTATTTTTTATTCTTACGCAATTTTTTTCTTTTACGTTTAACTAAACATTCATCCTTGGACTATTAACTAAACGGAACAGTTAATGGAATAATGTATTCTGTCTAAATGATCGCAAACGAATAAGAATAGTAAACATTAGAAAGATAAAAGTCACCTCTGTTACTTCGAAACGAGTTAACGAATCTTTACGAATCGAAAATCAAAAATGTTAAAATCAAATCTTATTCTTTTTCCTTTCTTATTCTTTATTCGATAAATCGCCAAGAATGAGAAATAATTTTTTAGACAAATTCGTAATAAATGAGATAAATTTTTCATTAAAAAGGAACTTAATTATTTATACAACCGTATATTATATCAAATGTTTTATTACAAAACAGTCAAGATAAACGTGTTATTTTACGCGAATTACCAATTACAACGAATTACGCGGATATTACGATTTCGCAAAGAACAATAATGACAGAAAAATGAAAACTAACGAACCACCCTAACAACTTTCTTTCACATTTCTTCACAAAATAAATAAATTCCATGGAACTTTAATATGAAAAATAAAAAAAAACAAACAAACTGTTTGATTCCGGATTAAACAAAAAAGTGACTCATCTTGCACAGGTATGAAAAAGACCGGTTGACCTTCAGGAGGAACGTTTGCAAAGATAAAGTAAAGGGTAAAGAAAAAAAATCCAGGTTTGAAAAATTAATTGAAAGTTTTGAAGAGGGTCTCTCTTAAACATATACACATACACACATACACACACACACACATATATATATACATATAGTACTTACAATAAGTACTATTAATAAATACCTTGACGTAAAGCTGTCTTAAAGTCATGGTGAGAGATGAGTTGGTTTCAGGTGAATTTAAGATTCCTCGTAGGTTGTCTTCGTTCTCTTATTAGTTGTTGTCTTGTTCGTTTTTTATAAGACGAGGAGAGGAGGGCCGTAATGTTTCGTCTTCTTCGTCTTGGTCTTAGGATGGAATGGTCGCGCGTGCTCTACGTGAACCGCCGACCTTCTCGTCCCGGATACATACCGACCTTCTTCTCTTCTGATCACGGCATGCTTTCCGTTTCTATTTATTTATTTTCCCCCCCTTTTTTTATATTTCGTTGTGTGTGTGTGTTTTTTTGTTTTTTTAATTTATCTCCTTCTTTCGCACCTGTTTTTACTCGTTCGTCCGTACCATCAGTCAGTCAATCAGTCCGTCTCTGTTTCTTTATTTGTTCTCTTCGATCCCAGTCAAGCAGCAGGTTTCTCTTTTCGTTGGAGAAGATCAAATGAGAAAGATACCTACCCGAAAAGAAGAATCTTTCTATTCAACTGATTCGATTCACCTTTTATCTTCTTTTTGTCTTAACAACATAGATCGTTCACGCGCAACTTATTGTCACCTTAGATGTAACCAAATGTAACAAAATATATATCGCATTCACTCTTGTCATCCACCCACCCACGCACATATATAAATACACACACATACGCACGCACGCACGCACGCACGCACACTGTTGTGCACGAAGAAAAAGATTGACAAGAGCGAGAGAACATTTACTGACGAGAAAAAAAGCACCTTCCCGCAATACCTTTTAGAACGGCACTAACACACCAGCTGGTTCGTTATCTGGTTTAGATTGACCGCCTCTCCTCCTTCCATTTTTCCACAAGCTACACTATCTTTCTCCCTCTTCCTCTTTCTCCTTTCTTTTTCTCTCACTCATAATTTCCACCCCTTCCTCACCCCCACCCACACCACAAACGCTATCACCACGTACTCGGCGGCCTTCGTTTGCGTCGATCGACGCGCATATTCCGTCTTCGTCTTTTGCACTAAACTCATCGATACGATGTTTTCCTTCTTTAAAGATCGAACTTGATATAACGTTAGTGGCATCTTACATTTTAGATACATACTCATCTAGGCTAAGTATACTCTGGGAAGTAGGTATCTAGATTATCTTCAAATACTGTGGTGATGCTGTCTCTCGAATACAGATTTCTGTTGACTCGATGTTGTGGAATAGTAGAAACCTGCATTATTTTCTTAAACGTGATGATATTTATTTCACTCGCGTATTTGTTTGTGAAAGAATATTGCCAGGTAGCAGAAACCTTTCTTATCTACAACAATATAATGATACAAAATTTATTTTTAAACAGTATTAATAATTTTATATAATTTAAAGATATGTAAGTAGAAAGATTTTTTAAGCAAAGTTCACTAACATTAATTCATTTCCATTTAAGAGTAAAGCATAGAAGAAACAAATACGCAGATGATACTTATTGCAAAAAAGTATTTATTAATTATAATGTATACTTAAATGGTTTTTTTAAATTCATTTAATGTGATTAATTAATATTATTCAAGTACGACGCTGTTGTCTGATTATTATTTGCGATAGAATGTATAACGTAGAAAATATAGAAAATTTATATTGAAAACAATCCTATCTTAAAATAAAGTAAAATGAAAATTAAATAGTAAAAACTTTGAATTGTTTCCATGCAGCAGGAGAAATATAACAATGATAGAAAAAGGTCTCTCACACGTGCTCTATAATTTTTCTAAAAGCATACGCGCAAGAAAAAGATCTCCTACACGTGGCGTGTGTATAAAGAGAATAATATTAGAAATAGATAGAATTTACCCCCTAAGAAAATAAGATAGACAACTTTTAATAAAATAACTTTCATAGATTAAATCGAGACAGTCTAATAATGGATTTCGAAGAAGACTATACATCGAACTTATATTCCGAGCTTTCAGATTATAATATATATTTCCCTCGATAATTTAACAATTATTTAAGACTAATCAACTACTGTAATGCACTCTATTTATTTTTTAGATCGTTCTAACACATATACATTGGTTTAAACATTAAATTCTTTCTAACGTAATTCAAAATATCAAATAATTTCGATATATTTTTATTTTATATGTTTTTAGATAAATGCTACATACCGTATGTCGTTACTAGCCCGAAATATTAATTTAAAAATGCCTTAATAATTTCCACTCCTTTTAGATAAATATTCTGTTAGATTTAGACGTGTCGGCACGCACATGCGCATAGAATAAGATTTCTTAGAAGTGGTGTTAGTATAACGAGAATAATATTCGAAATAGATAGAATTATTCCTCTCCGATAAACATGTAAACAACTTTCGAAAAAAAAATTTTAATAGCTTATTTCAAACCAGTCTAACAGTGGATCTCGAGGTGGAAGGTACGCAGAACTTATACTTATTACATTTCAATTATAATATTCATTTTCCAAGATAATTTGACAATTATTTAGCATATGTCTTCTATTCTAATGCACCCTTCTTATATTTAATAATGTTCTAACACGTACACATTGGTTTAAACATTAAATTATTTCTAACGTTATTCAAAATATGAAATAATTTCGATTTATTTTTATTTCATATGTTTTTAGATTTGAATTAAATCATCATTGATATTTTAATTCTACTGGAGTTCACTCCCTGTTTTAATTTTGTCATTTTTTATTCATATTTTCCTCTGTTTTATCGATAATTATTTTAATGTTTTTTTTCAATGAGTTTCTTGTTATCCAGCGAAAGACTGCTTACCATAAACATTGTAAATGTAATTAGTTTCTTTTCATTTCGTAATTTTAATATCATATTTTTAATCCATTCTCCTTGATTTCTTCTATCTACCTTTTCTATAGAAACCAATAACATTATAATTTTAATAAATAAATTTTATATTTTTACAGATACCACACGAAAAATATAAGAACTTTCGTACGAAATTTATCTTTTCTTTTTGCTTCAGAAAAGTATTAATTCTAATAAGTACGTATAGAAGAATTTTTAAATAATCGATTTAATACAAACAAATCATTTATAAATATACTTCTTAATTATCTAAATATTCAGAAATAAAATAAAAATCAGTCATTAGAAATACAAAAGAGCTGTCCAAAAGTAGGTCACTGGTAAGAAAAATAGGTCAGCGATACAAAAGGGTCAGCTGTACAAAAATATAGTAACAATTCCATACGTACTGAATGTATTGAGAGAAAGATAGGCGAAGATGTACATCCAAGTCAAACGAGCTCAACGTCGGTACTGTTTATATTTCACGGTGACTTCTAGGAAATTCGTTAATATGAAATACATAGAAAAACATTCCTTAACTACCGGCTTAGTTGAGCGTTCAATCTTTTGTTTACGTTCGTTACTTTCCGTCACTCTTCGGCCGGTGTCGACAACCGAATATTGTCATATCGTCGTTAGATTTTTCTCGTTACTAGTCTAAATTATTAATAAAAAAATGCTTTCGTAATTTTTACTTCTTCCTGATAAATCTTCTGTTAGATTTAGACACGTATGTGCACGCACATACACTTAGAATAAAATCTTCTACAAGTAGCGCATGTGTAACGAAGATAATATTCGAGATTAATAGGATTTATCCCCTCCGATAATCATGTAAACAACTTTTGAAATTAAAACTGTCATACATGATATCGAACCAGTATAACAATGGATATCAAATACGGCATACATCGAACTTATATTCCGAGCTATTTGACTATAATATACATTTCCTTCAATTATTTAACAATTATTTTTAACTAATCCACTACTGTAGTGCATTCAACTTATCTTTTAGATGGTACTAACACATGTATAATAGTCTTAGACTAACATATTTTTATCTTATTCTAAATTTAATATAATTTCTATATTTTTTTTATATCTTTTTAGAAAAATTGTACGAATCGGACCTCAATACAGGATCGAAATATTAATTAAAAATTGCCTTGATAACTTTCATTCTTTCCAGATAAATCTTCTGTTAGATTTAGACACGTATGTGCACGCACATGTGCATAGAATAAGATTTCTTTGAAGTGGTGTAAGTATAACGTGAATAATATTCGAAATTAATAGAATTAATCCCCTCCGATAAACATGTAAATAACTTTCGCAAAAAAAACTTTAATAGCTTATTTCAAACCAGTCTAACAGTGGATCTCGAGGTGGAAGGTACGCAAAACTTATACTTATTACATTTCAATTATAATACTTATTTCCTGTGATAATTTAACAATTATTTAGCATAGGTCTACTACTCTTATGCACCCTTCTTATATTAGGATTGTTCTAATACGTATAGATTAGTTTAAATATTACATTCTTTCGAACGTAACTCAAAATATAAAATAATTTCGATACCTTTTAATTTAATATGTATTTAGATAAATGCTACGAACGGGATGTCGTTACTGTGCCATATTATTAAGTACAAAATGTATTAATTACTTTCATTTATTTCGGATTAATATTCAGTTAGAATAAGACGTGTAGGCAGGTACATGCGCATAGAATAAGATTTCTTTGAAGTGGTGTTAGTTTAACGAGTATAATATTCGAAATTAATAGAATTAATCCCCTCCGATAAACATGTAAATAAATTTTCGAAAAAAAAACTTTAATAGCTTATTTCAAACCAGTCTATCAGTGGATCTCGAGGTGGAAGGTACGCAAAACTGATACTTATTACATTTCAATTATAATACTTATTTCCTGTGATAATTTAACAATTATTTAGCATAGGTCTACTACTCTTATGCACCCTTCTAATATTAGGATTGTTCTAACATATATACAACAGTTTAAACATTACATTCTTTTTAACGTAATTCAAAATATAAAATAATTTTGATATAATTTTTTTTTTATATATATTTCCAGATTTAAATTAAATCATCGCTGTTATTTTAATTCTACTCGGATTTTCTTCTTGTTTTCATTTAGTCATTTTGTATTCACTACTTTCTTCTGGTACATTGATAATTATTCTAAATTTTGTTTAAATCTTACTCTTAGGCAGAGGCCATTTATGATTATTTTCAAAAAAAAGTTCTTCGTCAAATAATTTATTCGAATGTTGCAATCTTAAAGACTTTAACATCTTTCTTGGGTCTTCGGAAGCAGTTACCTCCTCGTGGTTAGACCCGGGCAATGGTGTTTTACTTTCCATATAATGTTTATCATATTTTATATGCTATACATTCCATGACAAGTAAAATCCAGCTAAAGACTGCTTACCATAAACATTATAATTGTAATTAGTTTCTTTCATCTCCCTAATTAACATCATAATTTCATACCTTTCATTGTTCTTTCCTAAATATTCCCTGCATGTTATATTCATACTTTTTCACATTACTTCACCTTTTTAATAATCGCTTATCGTGTAAACTAAAAATCCTGCATGAACAACTCGGATCTTAGAATTATCTTCTTTCATTCTTTCATTTATTCAATCACAAAATATTACGTACATAATTAAAAAGCATTCTGTTATCGCTTCTAAGTTTCAAAATATTTAAAAAATATTATTAACTTTACTAGTCTTCCATAATACTCGATTTACTTTTTACGAACTGTTATAATAAACTTTCTTTCAGTCCTGGCATCCTGAGGGTAGGAGACCCTTCGTGCATTCATCGATCGAGATTCGAAGTGAGTATATTTTTCTATCTAATAATTCCACAAAACTTTCAATGATTAATTAATTGCAACAATGATATTAATAGTATTGTTCTTCATATTTCTGTTTCAGATTATTGTTGCAATCGTGCGTGCAGCAATGNTGTTCGAATCGTTGAAATATAATTAAAATCACGGATTAGAAGCACGTTCGTTCGTTTATTTCTATTCCGATATAGAATTCGCGTATCGCGAATGTTTTAGAATATTTTTCATATTAAATTAACTGCGAGCAAAGCAGTAATTTTCTATTAGATTTTGTTCGAATAAAAGTTGTATGTCAAAGTTCGCGAACGCGTGTTTTATTTGAATTGACTGCGTGCAATGCAGTCTTTTAAAGTATTTGTAGAGTCATTAAAATCAAACGCGAATTCGAGTCGGTTTGTTCGCCATAATACTCGATTTACTTTCTACGAACTGTTATAATAAACATTCTTTCAGTCATCCTTTCATCCTAAGGGTAAGAGACCCATCGTGCATTCATCGATCGTGATTCGAAGTGAGTATATTTTTCTATCTTATAATTCCACAAAACTTTCAATGATTAATTAATTGCAACAATGATATTAATAGTATTGTTCTTCATATTTTTGTTTCAGATTATTGTTGCAATCGTGCGTGCAGCAATGTTCGAATCGTTGAAATATAATTAAAATCACGGATTAGAAGCACGTTCGTTCGTTTATTTCTATTCCGATATAGAATTCGCGTATCGCGAATGTTTTAGAATATTTTTCATATTAAATTAACTGCGAGCAAAGCAGTAATTTTCTATTAGATTTTGTTCGAATAAAAGTTGTATGTCAAAGTTCGCGAACGCGTGTTTTATTTGAATTGACTGCGTGCAATGCAGTCTTTTAAAGTATTTGTAAAGTCATTAAAATCAAACGCGAATTCGAGTCGGTTTGTTCGCCGCATAAGAATATTTCGGTCGCGATAAGAAACTATAGAAGAGTTTCTTATTTTCGTAAACGCGTTATTAGAGTCACGGGTTTTCAGTACTTACAGCAAAGAACGAGTGTTTTGGAGCCATCGCAGAACTTCTTAAGTAGTGAGTGAAAAACTTTAAAGTCCCTCCAGTGCTCAATCATGTCGTGGACGAAAGGTCCGAATCGGCACGAGTTACTGGTTGTAATTATTCCAATAAATTATTGACGAGCACATGAGTAATTCCTTTTTTGGAAATACTCATGAAAATGGTATATTTTATTGTGTATTTTATTGTAAATTTTATTAGTTCAGGATAGGTCTTCTTGTCTCATCGGTTAAATTCATTTAACTTCCAGTGCAATGAATTAATGCATTTTTCTTTTATAACTTCGTGTTTTGCACGTGTTAGTAGTGGTGAAATCAAGTATTAATTTACTCGATTTTGTCCAGAAAAGCATGTAATAATTGTCTTACATGCATTGCTTCGTACATAGTTTATTTAATCGCGATTTTGATATATCGGTACTATGATATTAACAATAAATGAACAAGAAGACAAACTATGTTCGCGAACGGATAGACTCTGGCAATTAAGCGGTATCTGAAAGTCTTGTTCTTTAATTAAAACTGCCGACTTAATTAAAGGAGTCGTCCGAGAGTTTTTATAAATATTAATTTTTATCTTTTCTTATTCTTAAAATTTTATTTAAACTTCTTAATTTTTATCTTTTCTTATTCTTAAAATTTTATTTAAACTTTTTAAAAGTCATTATAAATTACTTGTAGAGTCATAGCCCGCTTAGAACTATATAAGAGAATTTTTATATATATATATATATATATTAATCAACTTTTAGATCAGGATTTTCAGCTTCTAATATACTAATCTCCCGTTTCTCCCCCCCATACTTTTTGAACTCTCATCTATGCGTGTGCCCAGGTGTTACACGTATGGGTGAGAAACGATTAGTATGGGTCTGTTTTTATTTTTTCCCCATGTTGGCGGCTGTCATTGTGCTAGTGATTGCACGATGTACTTGCACCTATGTGTGTGCGTGTTAGGAAGGTGCATTGTACATCGTTTCGTGATAAATAATATCTCGCATTTTTCAAAGTTATTAAATTAAAATTACTTGTAGAGTTACGTGTATGATACTAGCTTTTCAATTTTCAATTTTTAATATTTAATTGTTCATTTTTAATATCGTTTTGCATAGTAGAATTACCACACTTAATTGTGGAAATTTTCATATACTCGTATATTACTAGTATGAATATTTATACTAGTATATACTTGTATTTTTGCTTTAGTTATTTTTGCAATAATCACTAGCCTTGGCAGACGATTACAGCACTTGGTACGTACTCCCAAAAATTTAGAAAATACGTGGTTGAACTGGGGTGTCGGAGGTGCCTCGGGGCATCCTCTCTAGTTTAGGCTTATGCACCCTGGTGGTATGTGTGAGAACCGTGGAGTGAATTTTTTGGTGTGTGTGTGTTTTGCTATTTTAAATATAGGTAATAGGCAGGCAGGTAGCATACTTTTCTGAATGAATGTGTGAAACTTTAATTTTAAGCAGGTAGGACCTGAGAATTGCGCTGCGTTTCTTTCCACTCGGAAGTGGAAGTCCCATCTCAGGGCTTATACAGAATCGTCACAAAATTATATCTTTTTATTCTTTTCATTCTCTTTACGTAGTTTTTAAATTTATTTTGTGACGGTTCTCTATTATTTAATATGTATCATGATTCAAAGGTATTTGCAACCATTTGTAAGATGCTTTTCTATTTAGATTCTATCTCATAATTCGCAAAGCCTTTGATGAATTTGATACTTAGTTTTAAGTATTAGCACTTTGCACTATCGCGATATTGTCTTACAGTTAGAAATATTTGATTTAATTCAATATAACGAATAAATTAAATAAAAGTATTTTGCAAGAAAATGCATTTCATTTCATTAAATTATTTCAATTAGATTATATTACTTGATATTAAAAGTGCGAAGTGTTATTAGGTCATCGATTAGAATTATTATCTGCACGGACATTCGATTAAATGTGCTCGTGTATATATGCACAGTCAATAAACTTTAAGTTTGTTGATTGTCCACGAGCTAGGATAGCTAACGCGAAATGTGAATTAATGTTTTAATCATTTTTTTAACAGAGTCTCATCACGGAGAATGGAATTATTTCAAAGTAAGGATGAAAGAAAGCGAATGAAAATATTTCATACATTGCAATATGAAATATTCTTCATTGATATTAGTATTATAAAAGCAGTTAAGAGTAATTGTGCGAAAATGTCTTTAAGTCGTTTATAAACAGTAGGATCATAATCTGGCATATTACAACGGCATGGTATTAGAATAGAATCGATATTTTACATGGTCAATAATCTTTCTTTCGGCGAAGAGATATCTCTCGACCAAAAGGCAAGAATTATTTTCTATGCAAAATGAATTCAGGATGTTTACTAATGAAAATTTTCTTTTCAGGTTGTGTTAGGGTTTTGTTAGGTCGCGTTCGGTTGATATCATTTTATTATTTAGTATCAGGGACGATTCTAATTCTATATCACTGACTCGTTGTAATATTGCCAAATTCTGAGAGTACTTTTTTGAACGATTGACATTTTTAATCGAAAATTCTTTTCATGCTCGCACGTAGGGAATGTCCGATTGCAATAGGGGATGCAGAAAAGAAGAGGCCCCCACAAACTGTGGCTCAAGAGGGCAACTACAGGCTACTGAGTTATTTTCAAAGGTTCAACAGCATGGTCGAACCTTTCGAGAATTTCTCTTTAGTCATATTTTATTGTCTTTTTATTATTTTGCTCGTCAATAATTTGCATGTCAATAATTTGCATGTCAATAATTTACTATTGTTATTTGAAGTATTGATGATTAACACACTCTGCTGAATGTTTCAGGCAATCATCGTTGGACCTATCTCATGAACCAAATTAAATCATCGTTCTTACAGATAAATCGAGTATTTCAAAATACTTTTAATTCATATTATTTTTCATTAAAACAAAACACAGAATGCTTTTTAATTATAATACGATACCCAATCTATCTTAATCTCCCGAATTTCCATTCCAATATCATATATCATTTATCATTTTCTAATTTCGAATCACCCACCGCGTTCCTATTTTTATATTCTATTTCATTAGTAGAAACTAATTACATTATAATGTTTTTTAATGTATCTTTCGTAATTTACAGGTACAGGTACTAGTATAATAATCCCAAATTGTTGAAATTTAATTTTCATTTTATTCTGTTTCAGGGAAACATTCATTTGTAATACAATTGTAAGTACCAGTTTTTAAATAACTTTTATATATTTATTGTATATTTTTTTTAATTCCAGTCAAATTGCAGTCCAGGCTTGCATCTATTTCATCTTCGCAATAATAAATAAATCTTTTATTTTTCAGATAAGTTTGCAGAGTCTTTGCAGCATTGTTTTCAATGGGTAGCGGGTTGATTCTTTCTTCGTAAAAAAATGCAAAGAAAGAATCTTCTTCAGGGATGCGACCCTGCCCACGCGAGCCATGATTTTCTTCTTTCCCCTTGGGAGAAATCATGTCCTTACCTAAAATTCTCCCCAACTACACATATCCTTTTTTTAAGTGGAACAAACGTAACTTTTTTATTTTCTATTCGCGATTTGTTATGCATATAGTATATACATGCTTTTAGTATAGACATGCATTTAGCATAGGGACTGTATAAGTTCCTCGTAATAAAGATTAGAGTCAATTGATTAGTCTGATCACGATGAGACCACTCAAAAAAAAATTCCTGAAAAATTCCACCTTTCCTAAACTTGTATGTTCACAGATACCATGGACGGAACACAAAATCCGTGTTTTTTTTAGCAAGATGAACTATAGAGATAACCAAACACTCCGTCCAGAAAAAGAGGAAAGAAAACAAAAAGAGATCTGACTGTGAGTTATGGTAAATGGTAATATGAAATAATTATTTCCCTAAAATTGAATGAAGTATCTTAATTAATTTATTATTTTTTCCTTAGTACCGCATATCTGTGATATGATTTTTTTTATAAATGTATTTTTTAAAGAAATTTTAAGTGTTCACAGGTTACCAGGGACGAAATACAGGATCACTAAAATCTACGTGAGAGAATTTATCTTCAACATAAATTTCATATATTCACAGGTATCATCTCGAAGTTATACCTTCTTTACAGGTATCATCTCGAAGTAATACTTTTTTTACAGGTATCATCTCGAAGTAATACTTTCTTTACAGGTATCATCTCGAAGTAATACTTTTTTTACAGGTATCATCTCGAAGTAATACCTTCTTTGCAGGTATCATCTCGAAGTTATACCTTCTTTACAGGTATCATCTCGAAGTTATACCTTCTTTACAGGTATCATTTCAAAGTTATATTTTCTTTACAGGTATCATCTAGAAGTAATATTTCGACGTACTTGTTTTAAATAAAATCATCGTTGGTTCTTAAATTTTATTCACATGCACCCCCCGTTTTCATTTCGTCATTTCTCAATGACTGTGTCTTGTAATTACTCTGTTTTGTCCAGAATAGTTCTGATGTATTTTATATAAGTCTCTCTTGAATTCAGGTATTTGAGAATGATTATTTTTCGAAATGGTACATCGTTGTTTCATCGTTGTTTCATCGTTGGTTCATCGTTGGTTCATCGTTGATTCATCGTTGGTTCATCGTTGGTTCATCGTTGGTTCATCGTTGGTTCCATTATTCGGATATGACGAATATCCCTCCTGGGTCTTCAGAAGCGGTTACCTCCTCGTGGTTAGACCTGGGCAATGTATTTTACTTTCCATATAATGTTTATCATATTTTATATGCTATGCATTCCATGGCAAGTAAAATCCAGCTAAAGACCGCTTACCATGAACATTGTAATTGTAATTAGTTTCTTTTCATTTCGTAAATTTAATATAATATTTTTAATCCATGCACCTTGATTCTTTTTATTTACTTTATCTATAGAAACTAATTACATTACAATTTTCATAAATAATTTTTGTATTTTTACAGATACCATACGAAATATATAAGAATTTTTATACGAAATTTTTTTTTTCTCTCTGTTTCAGAAAAGTATTCATTCTAATACGTACGTATGGAAGAATTTTTAAATAATCGATTTAATAAAAATAATTTTAATAAAAATAATTTTAATATACTTATTAAAATAATTCATAAATATACTTATTATTATCTAAATATTAAGAAATAAAATAAAAATCTATCATTAGAAATAGATAACAGCTGTTCAAAAGTAGGTCACTGGTAAGAAAAATAGGTCAGCGACACAAAAGTAGGTTAACGATAAGAAAGTTGGTTAGTTGTACAAAAGCGTAATATAATCCCATACGTATTGAATGTATTGAGAGAAAGATAGTTAAAGGTGTACGTCCGAGGCAAACGAGTTAAAGCATCGGTATGTTTACATCTCTCGGTGAATTCTAGGAAATTTTTTATATATGAAATACAAATATTATAGAAAAACATTCCTTAATTACCGGCTTAATTGAGCGTTCAATCTTTTGTTTACGTTTGGTTCTCTCCGTCACTCCTCGGCCGGTGTCGACAACCGAACGTTGTTAGATTTAATATTGACCTTCGTATATGTTCGGTACATGTCGTATGTATTCGTAACTACTTTTCGGAAGGAATAACAAGGATATTATTTAAGTATGTGATTCATTTCGCGTCGCGTGTGCGTGTATTCTTTCTTATGCAAGTGAGGTGCATATGTGAACGAGTGTGTATATTGCATATATGGATACCTACAGTTATGGACGTGGATATGCAGTATTGGATACAAGGACAAAGTTCATCTAATGTAAGTTGTCCAAAATTTGGAATCTATTTTAACATTTGACCGCACGTAGTAGGTTTAATATTAAAAATATATCAATAATTTTCGATAAAAAATCTAATAAGTATTCGTAACGTTGTAGAATTTTTTAACTTGACACTATATGTACGCGTTTATAATTCACACGAATAACTTTCGTTGTATTCATAGAACTAAAAGGATTATAAAATATGATCAAGTGTCGGATTTATTTCACAATGATGCATCTATGATTTGATTACATCTCGGCTAGTAACCACTCTATTCTTTATATTTATTTTTCAAACAATCGAGCATTTTTTTTTTCTTTTCTAATATACAATCGTGTCTCGACTTTTTAAACGTAAATAAATTTGTTTCTATTAAAAATATAGTTCCTTATTTCATATCAGACACCTATTCTTTTCTCTGTTTTACCCATAATTAATTAAAACATCTGAAGGATAAAATGATTATACTTAATATATATAATATATAGAAATAAATGTTTGTATGTTTTGTATCATATGCGTTCGTAAACTATACATCTGAAATTATTCATATAATATGTTTAACGCTAAACTTACAACGCGTTGTCAAATTTTAAAACCGTGAAACCGTGAAAAAAAAAACTGTCAAAGTCTGTTAATATTAATAGGTTAAGAAAATAAATTAATCAACAATAAAAATAAGTTATCTAATTATCATTATTTATCGTAATACCATTATTTTAATAATTCAAAGAAACGGAGTATGTCGTAGAGAATTTAGTCAAGAAATTTAAAATATAACGAAGAATCATAAATATATTTCGCACAGTATATAATTTATTATACACATAGATCTCTTAAGTGATATGGCTTTTTTCCAATTGGTACTGAAAGCCCATCGTCTAGAAAAACTTCGTCGTACATACGAGTATGAAAAATTGCGATCGATCGAAGTCACGAAGGATGCCAAAGGTTTGACTTGGAGTCAAAGATTTCGTCGTAAGAAGTTGCGGTAGGTTTCGTTGACCCCCAACCCCAATCCCCACTCCCTTTCCCTTTATCTTTAAAATCAATCTAGAAAAGTTAAAGACTTTCGTAAATAAGAACATATATTACTCGTACGTCATTTCGACATATATCCGACAGATTGAAAAGAAAAGTGAAAAACTTTTGGATAAAAATAACGAGCTTTCCGGAAGATACGTGGCTTCATAAAAAAGCTTTTCTATTGCGTACCGATGGTTCCTTTGAAAATTATATATTAAAAAGTATATTTGGATTTTTTGGTGGGATTTTTCTCACATATTTATTTTTCATGTTCTTCGTCGTGCAATTAAATTTTTCTCTAACATCAGCGACACTCTTATGCTCGATTATTGGTGTAATATTAACTCTTGGATTATCATTTTTTTCTGGAGTTCGGTTAGTATTAATTTTATAATATATACGTGGGTTTTTAAAACAATTTCGAGTCTAACATTGAAACGATGTTTTTGAAATGAAACTTGTAAGGCAATCATAATGATAAAATTTTATAAAACGACACAAAAAAAGAGATGAATAGAACTCGCTGTATAGAATTTTTTATTCTCAGTTTATTTTCCATATTCAATAAAATTATCAAGGTAAAAATAAATTTCACTTCAGTCACGTATGGGTTCCACGAATCTTTTTCTTTTTTCCAATCATCATGCTCATTTTTATTTTTTGTCATAATTGGAAAACCTTAAGATAATTATAGGCTCAGAAATGTTTAACTCACCCACGTAATATTTCAATAATTTCTGTTAAAAAAAAATTTCTTTTGCGAGATGAAAAATTACATAATTTATGTCCATTTACTTTATACACAGATGTGTTATCTTTTTATTGTTGCCACAATTTTTTTTCTAAACGTGGTCGACAAGCTCTGGTTGCATACGCTTTTATTTTAACTCTTACTGGACCAGGAAAAAATGTATTAAGAAATATAAATGTACTTACGGAATCTTTAGTTTGTGGTCAGGTATAATTCGATTAAACTGATACGCAATACCCTACACACAGACACACACAATTGTTATTTATTATAATAAAATATTGTTCTAAAAAATTTATAGGAACAATTGAAGGAAGCTGTTAAATCTATTTTAGATATAATAAAAGAACCGTTTTATGCTTTGAAAGATGCTATCATGAAAGTGGTCAAAGCAGTGAGAATTATCGTATCAAAAATTAAAAAAACTTTCATTGCCATAAAAAGACTCGTTCTTAGCATAAGTATTAACAAAATGATTTTGACAAATTAAACAAAAAATACAATTTCTAAATCGATATTTTAATACTGTTATTTTCATTGACAGTCAAAGTAATTACTGCAGTTTTTCAATGGCTCGGTAGCGTCGTGAACATATGTAATAAAAAATTAGGCACACCTTTCGAAAGATGTCAAAGAGTTTTCGAAGGTGCCGTTGCTGATTGTCGAGCTAAACTTGGCCCGATATTTGGTGGAATTTGTGATCTGACGTATATCGTCAGTGCTCTGTGTTGGATCGTTAAACCATTAGATTTTATTTGTATGTTAGTTTCATACGTTGCTGATTCAATAGTTGCTGCTGTCAAAAAAAGTACACACAGTTATTTTTATTATTAATTAATATTATTAAATTTAATTTATTTGTTCTGTATTAATAAATTTATAATACCTCCAGAAATACGAAAATTCACCAGACACATGAAGACAATGTTTTACGTAAAAGTGAAGTTTTCTCATTCGTTTCATTTCGTAACGAATAAAACTAAATCGATACACGATATTGCAACAGATATTTCTGGTGAGATTCATTCAAGAACAGAAAGATTTATCGCTGTTTTCGATTGGGTTAATTGTTTAACAGCTTTCTTTATATTTTTCATGTTACTGAGGTAATGAATATTTTCGTTACTAACGACCCATATATGAGTTAAAATATGTTAACGTGAAAATTGTTGTAATAAAATTATAATTAATTCTTTGTTTTTTTTTTTTTAATTATTTTTAGGGTGTTGCATTATCGACACAAATGGTTAACGAGCGAAAGATTTGATAATAGATATATTACTAATGATATTCGTACGATTGATTTGATAAGAGCACGACAAGATAAGGAAACGATTTTACCGTTGAATCCTCGTGAAAGAAATCGTTACGTATCGGTGTCGTCGATAAGATTAATTAAAATGGAAAAAATTAGATTAACGAAATCAGTGACTTTTTTGTGCTTATCTACGATGAAAATTTGTATGCATATTATGACTGATTATAGTCTTTATTGGATACTCAGTTTAATTAGATATCACGGTCGAATAGATGTTCAAGTATTTTTTCAATAATTATATTATCATTACTACTATTAATCTAAAACATAAATTATTAATTAAATGGTTGATTATCTTTTTTATTATTATTCATAGATCGATCAGCCAAACTCTGTTGGCGTATACGTTTCAGGAACAGGTTTTCTTGCCGAACTTTATAGAAGTATTGTAAAAGCATTTACTCCGCATATTGAAGATATCGAAATAAGTTCAGTACCATGTTTACCAGATCCAATACCACCTAATTACGATGGATATATAAGAATTTTGTCATTGATATTTTTTTGTTGGATTATGACAATTTGTGAACCTTACTGTCTTCGATTAAGACAGGTTGTAATGTGTCAGTATCATCCTGACAGAGCAAAGCAACGTGCCGCTTGGCTTTACAATCACATAATGCGGTAAAAATGATTTACTACTCATATACACGCGTGTTTTGAATTTTAATAAAAATATATTGACAATAAAAATTGTTCGATTATAAATTGAAATAAAATATGATTTTAGTTCGAGAGGAAGTTTCGTTAAATTCGCTAGGCGACAATTACGTAGAAAATTTAGTATCAATGGTGAAACCATAGAAAGAATTACGTTGAAGCAACGTTTTCTGGCGACAATTCCTTTTTTAAAAATATTCTTTCCACAACGAGAAAAATGTTGTCTTTTGTGTGGTGCTGTTCAATTAGACGATAGTACTCATGTTAAATGTCCAACACCAAATTGCGTTGGATTATATTGCATGGAATGTTTTGCAGATTTACAAAATATTTGCACAATTTGTCAATCGCCTTTAGAATATGGTGATTTATCGGATTTGAGTGAGGAAATGTAAGATTTTATCAAAATTATATATTTGTTTTAATACTTAATAATATTAATATTAAATTTTACAATAATAACAAAATGTATATTTTGTATGTTGGATCGAATGTTAAAGTTCTCTTCTATTCAAAACTTATCTAGCATTTTCTAGAATGCCTATACGAGATTGTATTCGAACTATGTAAACATAGCCTCCTAATCTTTATTTACTTTAAGTGCTTGAACGCAGTTGCATTTATTTATTTTTCTTCTCTTCCTTAAAAACCGTTCTCTTTTTCTATAAACTTGGTAGTCATTATTCCCATTTCCTAACATTGTATAATTAAATACAGATATGATATTAAATTTGGTATTGGTTTAAATAATAAAGCTAACGATGTTTAATAATATTACATTCTTTATTTTAATTAAAAAATCTAAAACTAGTCGTTGTACATTTAGTATTAAAAAAATCAATTTTAAATAAAATTGGTTTTTTTTTATAAAACAGAGATTCCTCTGACGATCAATTAAAAATTGCTCATGAGAGAAAATTAAAATTAGCCGAGACTGAAAGAAAGAAGAGGGAGGAAGAGAAAAAAATTAAGGAAGATGAAAGTATTGTAAAAGAACGTACAAAAATTGAAATGAAAGATGTAGGAGAACAAACGGATGAAAAAGAATTTGAAGATTCCGATCAGACTAGTTCTTCTTCGACTTACTCTTATAGTAAATAAAATCATTCATAAAAATGATAAAAATTAAGAAATTTGTAATTAAATATATATATTAAATTAGCCTACCAAGATGATTTAACCCGAGAACCAGAAATTTACGAACGGAAATTACCATTTAAAGATCTGGAAGCTCAAAAAATACGAGATGACGTTACTATTCAGGTTCGATGTGTGTTGTGTGTGTGTGGGTGTGTGTGTGTGTAGTAAAATGAATTAAAGTAAATTATTATTTTTTTAAATATCTTGAAAATATAATCGTTAAACTAATAGATATTCAACGATCCAATTGCGAGAAGTGTAACTTTGAGCAGCGATACAACACCATCTTGTTTTGTCGTAAGGGCACATAGAAAAATTAGAAGTAGATTAAAGAAAAGACCTCGTTCGTTGTTTCCTTGCGAAGATAGTAATTCATCAACATCGATAACAAATTCCGAATATTGTTCAAGTGAAGAAATAAAAGAGGATGAAGTGATACATATAGAACTTAACGATGGTTCCAGAGAATTGCTCATTCAAAATAAATCCGAAGATGGGAAAAGTTATAATCGCGTTAGACGAATAATTGCGGCCTTAACAAATATTCCTTGGATTGGTAGGAGTGTGAGTATCAGCATTACGAACACACACTCTAAATATAAAAATAAATTAATCGTACGTATGAAAATACAAAATTTTGGATTTTGTTGAAGGGAAGAAAAGGATTGCAACCACGGAGACAATCTTTGATCAAACGAATAATTAAAATGTTAAATGTGAAAAAATCAACTTCACCAGTACAAACTTACAGACGTATAAGTAAAAAAAAAAATTTTCAAGAAATAACATCGTCAACTTCATCGTTAAGTGACGACGACAATGATGGATCATGTTTAATAAATAATAATCAACCGAAAAAATGTATACGCAAAGCAAGGAGAACTCATCGTCACGTTGAATGGGAAGATCCTGAAGATATAATTTATGCTAAAAATTATAAAAAAGGGAAGATACTTTGTCCTAGTAAAGTAAATGATATTAATTGGCAATATCCTTGCGAAAAGAAATTTACTACGAAAGATTTGCCAAGGTAAATTAAGAAGAAAAAAGGTTTTGATTTGATTATGATTTTAATATGAATTTTTTTGCTCAGACATTTAGAACCAATTTCAAAGTGCGTGTCTTATTATGAAATCGATGAAACTGGTGACTCACAATCGTCTTGTAAATGTGTTCATAAAGGAAATGATATTAACATTTTATCCGATACGAGAACTTCGTCGAATAGTCGAAAGACGGATACTTGGAATATCATTGGTGAAGATGATACACAAGTAAGACAATTATTTAAAAAATAAATATAATTTGATGAGCCTTTATATTAGCATAGATATTAACACGTTCGTCGCCAAGCGCGATTGCAATGAGTTTCTCTCGAGGCCCAAATTCGACTGTCGTAGCGCCGAAACATAAACAGAGCGATAGGCGGGTAATAGCAGGGATGTAACTCAAGTAGACACTTTGAGTATCGTTTTCCATTCATAACATTCATAATATTCCATTCGATACTTTGATATTCATTCGATACTTCGATAATTTTCCTTTTGATACTTTGTTATCAGGTCTACCTTTTGTTGCATTCTAAGCAATTTTTTTCCTTTTGTTTCATTCTAAAAACGGTAAAAAAAACTACGACCTATTGTTCCAAGTGTCCGAATTCACCACAAATATATTTACAATGTTTCAACGCACACCATACGAGATAGTATAATGCAATATGTTATCTTATATAAATTAGTAAAAAGTATAGTATAAAATGTATATTTGTAGTATTTTTATGTTGTATATCCTATATTTATATTTCAATACTGATTCCATTAAATTCGTTTTAAAAATCCACCTGAAAGTTGTATTAACTTGAATAAGAAGAGTGTCACCAATATTTGGGTGACGTGGCGTCGAACGTGTTAATAAATATCTATGACATTTTTAGAATTCTAATCTTCGATCATCTAAATATACGTATGTGAATGATATAAACGAGAGAGCAAATAAAATGAAGAAAAATCAAGACTCAATGATCATAGCTAAAGAAACTGAGAAAATTTCTCAAAAAATAGAAAATGATACGAACGAATCAAGCAATTATGATAACAAGTATTTAAATACAGAAACTGATCAAATTAAAATAGAAAATGAAGGAGGATCTAAGAAGAAAGTTAAATTAACACAATTTTACGATACGTTATCAAATTTGGAATTGCATGGGGCTGAAGATAAATTGAAAAAAAGATCAGATAAGAAAAAGAATACTATTCTGTCACGAAATAAAACTGTTGGCAAAGTTGACGTAGGCACTGGTCCACTTGATTATGACAAAGCAGTGCAAACGAAGATTGTAAAGCGTAGGAAGAAAGAAAATAATGAACGAAAAATATCTGACAGAACGAAGAAAATTAATCACAATTTAATCAGATCTACAGAATCGAAAGAACAGAAATGGAAAAAATGTATCGAAGAATATAAAAAACGTAAAAGGTAATTGTAAAAACTATGTTTGATAAAATCTAGCAAAACGAAATTTATTTTTTTTTGTAAATGTTTCTAACAGTCATAAAAATAAATGTTCGAATGATTTAAAAAAAGTAATTCTTATAGGAAAGAACACGATTTAAAAAATAAATTAATGCTCAAGGAAAAATTATATTTAAAAAGAAAAAATCGTAAAAACAATAAAAATAATACGACTTATAGACGGTAAGCTTATTTTAAATTTGTTTGATAGAAAATGAATTAATTTGGAATATATTAGGAGAACATATGACGAATCGCATCAGTTTCCCGAAGATAATGAAAGAGAATTCATCCATGAAAGAATTTATCCCAAGGAAATAAAAAAACAATTAATTTCTGGTTTCATACCGATCATGTATCCTGAAAATTTGTTAAGTTACAAACCGTGTTACGATTTACACGAAAGAGATCATGCGAAAATATCAAAGCAAGAGCAAACGAGCGATCTTGAACGAATTTTTCAGCCGTGTAGTTCACGAGTTTATCAACGTAAACCACATGACAATAGATTGCGATATTATCGTGAAAAACAATTTGATTCTCGTCAATCTGAAGATGATCAAACTGATGATAACAGACACCAAGAGTAACGTCTTCTTCCTAAATAATTAAAAGAATAATAATAATTATATCGATCACACAAAAAATATATTTTTAATTTATGAAATATTAATTAATATATTTCTGTTTAATCAGTTATTGCTATCGTTTAAAAAATGAACATGCTGAAGAAGTTACCACGTGTACAGAAGATAAAACAAATTCTTCGGAAAGTTTATCACCAGTTTTAGAAAGATGTAAACGAGATAAGCATCATTGTAAACAAAATATGTATCATACTGCAGCATCCTTGGATAAATTTCATCCTCCTGTGATAAGAAAATATTTGCCTATGTATCAAAGATCGGAATTGATCGAAGAGTTAAAGGAACATGATAGAATAAGATTGATTAGGGAAAAAGAAGCAAGGAGATGTGTTACGTCGAATCCTTTAGAATATAGGAAGTTACCATTCATTGGCAAAATGCGAAAAGAACAAACTTTGAGCGAACCTTTTGTGGATTGTGAACGTGAAAAATCAATAAATGTATACAAATTATTAATTATTGATTCTTTTTTTTTATAATTAAAACATTTTTAATTTCTTGTAGGGCTTTTTCTCTAATATGAAAAATAATTTTTTAATTATATATTAATCCTTTGCGGACGCTTTATTTTTGGACATGAGTATCATACTGGTCAGAATGAATTTCCATTGAAAGAACAGTGATAAATAATATGAAAGATTATGAAGAATAAACAAGATTTATGGATTATTTTAATAACTTTATTTATACGATATAAGATTATTACGGTTTCTTGTTATGGTTGCTGAGAGCAGACATACGACCGGAACGATGAAAAGTCTTTGATAGCTGAGAGTAGACGTACGTCCGCAAAGGGTTAAAATCTGATATACATATACGTATATTATTATTTATTTTATAATTTTATGTGTTAAAAATAATTTTCAATTGATCAAAATTGTTTTGTAGTATCCATTACCCCAAGTAGTAAAAAATGATAAGCTTCCTTATCAAGAAACTAGAGCATTCAAAGAAGTAACAAAAGAATTTCGTAGACGAACTTTGTCTGGAAAAAAAGATGAAACTATACCATTAATTTCCCAATCAAGAAATGCAGATAAATCCAAAGAAGTTAAACAATTGTTTCCTCCCAATGAAAAAAATCGAAAATCCAACTTCGTTTCAAACATCACCCACAGAATAGTCAATGCATTGAAAGTAATTAATACGAATTTAAATTATATAAAATTATGAATTTTTTCTATTTTATTTGTATTTTTTTAAATTTCATTTTTACACTCAGCCAGTGCATCAAACAAAATATGTTAGAAAAAACCCTGAAATTCATGAAATGTCTTCGATGGTTTACGAGCCAGCATATAGAAGACATTTATCTGACGTTTCATCTTCACCAGATGATACTACAGATAATAACGACGTGATTTGGTAAAATAATACAATTTAGTAAGTCGACAATAATATTTTCTTTACGTACAAATATTTATATTCATATGCTGTGAAGTTGTCACGAATTATCGATTGTTTCTCAATTCTATATTTCTTTTTCTTTTTATTAAAACAATTCACAAAACTTAAGATTAACCTAAATTAGAAAAATTGTCAAGTAATCGTCGTATAAATAAAACTAAAGTTTAAGGCTTCTATTTTATTCAAAAGCAACAGTAACAAAATAATACTCGAATAATGTTAACGGTAACGATAATGAAGATAATTATTAATAATTATAAAAATTGTTAAAAAAAAAAAGTAAACAAAAATTTTCCAAGAAGACATGGGTGAAAAGTACGATGGAGAAAGAAAATATATATATTAAAAAAAAAATACGAATCTCCTTATCGAATAATTTTTCCTAAGCAGAAATGTCGACGAGTGTAGATGCTAACTCATTCCTGAAGAAATTTTCTAGAACGTGGAAAAGAAAATTAAAAAGAAACAAATCTATCTATGTCGTACAAATTTGACCAATTGTTCACCACGTTAAAATAAAAATCATAAAAATTATAAGATGTTTAAATTGAGTAAAATACTTTGTCACCATCCATCGAAATTGTCAAATCTTGAACTAGAGCAAGTTAAACAAAAAGAACAAACAGAACAAAAAGGAATTCAATATTCCTACACGTCTCTCCAACAAAACATCAACAACAACACCAATAATCAAACAAAACTTTCCTCCTCTCAATCAAAAAATGAGCCAATTTCGACGCATCAAGAAAGAGCAACATCGATACCAGTCTTTAATGAAACACAAATGTCGCAGGAATTAAAATTGCAATTAAATGATAAACAAATGGAAAAGATGAAAGATGATTCCAGTTCGCAAAGAAAAGAAGAAAGCAAAGAAAGTATATCCAAAGTGAAAAAACATTATTCCGAGGATGCTTGCCATTCGGAGACTTGTTCTAACGAAAATTGTACTTCGAGTAGTTGCAATCGAGTGATAGATAAAAAACGAGTATCTGAAAAAGAGATAGATCCATCCAAAATAACCGAGATGATTAACAGTTCGATCAAAGAAGCTATGCAGACGTTAATAAAGCAGTGTGCAATGGTATTTAAGATGCAAGTATCCACGATAAACTTAAGAATTAAATTTGCGTTACATTTGCGTATGTTAAATTCCAATTTTCTTCCCTGTTTAAATCTTACCTGATTCTTTCTCAACCCTTTTGTTATTAGCGATCCATATAAGGGTCGTAATATACGACTCTAGTGTAAACGAACGCTACTCGCGTCAAAACATGCCGTAACGAAAGGGTTAATATTTTTTATATTAATTAACATAAAGTAATCTTGAAATGTTTAATACTGTAGGATGGAAAAAAATCAATTTCATTAGAAGAAAAATATAAAGAACGTGGAAAAATCGATAGATCACCCGGTAGAAAGAGACAGGATACAGCAATGATTCGAAAATGCAACGAGGATAATAGATGTATGCAAAGAACGCATCATCATCCGTGCGATTATTCGAGAAAATCTGAGAAACGAGGAACCAGTATAAAATCCTGCAAGGGTAGACACGTTAAAGATGATTTATGCGAAGGTTCGACTATTTCCCAGTGTCATAATCCACAAGATACTTGTCGAGATAAAGATAAAAAGGATTGTAAAACGGCAAAAAACGTAAAAACGGATAATCGTCGTATGACTGGAAACGTTAACATTTATATATGCTCGGAAGCTAACGAGAACGCTCAGGTAAATGAATTTAAACGATATTGGGGTGGTCTTATAGTTAATTAGTATTACTATGTAAATATATATTGTTCTTAGCGCAAAGAAAAACAAAAACAAAAGTCTCAATCCTGCACAGAATCGAGTTCCGAAACGACAACGGAACGGACGGATTCAACGTGCGCAAGAACATCAAGTGTCTCATCTGACAACAACAAGCTAGTGAATAATATACAAACGAGGTGTCCTAACTTGGAGGAAGAACATTCGGACAATTCATTTTCGATGAGGGAACCACCTGCGTGCGTAGTTGATAGCAACGAAAGTAATGGGAATTGTTGCGAGAGAAAATATGACGATTCCTTAGAAGATTTAAACATGAACGATCATCTCGAATGTTCAATCTCGTCCAGTAAAAGTACAAACGTTGATAGCATGATCTCATCTATTTCATCTACGAGAGATAGTTGTTGTTGTCGAGACACCGCATCTGGTTACATCGACAAACATCATTCGAATTTGCCATGCTTGAAACCAAGATTTACGATTTACGGTGAAAAATTGGAAGGACCTTGCACAGCAACAATTTATCCAAGATGTCCAATTGATGATGACAATTGGATACAGAGATCAATTTGTACGAAAGAAGCAGAACGTTTGCGTTGCCATGATTCTCTCAGTCAATCCATCGATCAACGTTGCGATTATTACGGTGATGCTTTCGTATGTTGTTGCAAAAAACGACCAAGATTTCGATCAATTAGAAGAAGAAGAAGTTCGTTCGATATTTTACATGCTAAAGGATTATGTCGAAAATGGTCGAGATGTTCTTGTATCATCGAAGAAAACGAATTGGAAGATCAATGCACGAATATGCCTGTACGGCATACGATTTGTAAGAATAATTTTGGAAATCCAAATATCGATGATCACAATGAAACAATAAATTATCAAGATTGTAAGATTAATAGAAATACAGATGATAAAAATAAGAGCTCAATGAATAATCCAGGAAACAAAATGAAAGATGAAGATACGTTAGAAAAAAACAGGGAAATTCCAAATAAAACTTCTTCGAAAAGTTTCGAGAATCCAGCTTTTCAGAAAAGATTGAAAGACCTTTCGAGAACACAAATTGAAACATCAGCACAGAAGATAAATCCCGTTATCAAGTACTCTGCCACCGACGATATCATAGAAATACCCAAAGTTACGATAGTAACCAGACAACAACCATTATCACAAAAATCTGTACCTTTTTCCGAAAAAGGAAGTAATAGCTCTGTGAAACACGCTCCTAGTAATGTAGATAAAAATCTACCGGATGGAAGTTCAGAAATATCAGAAGAAAAGGGACCTAAGCAAAAGAACCCATCGGAGAAGAAATCTAAAAGTTCGTTTTTGGGTCGGTCCTTTAAAAGAGCGATAAATATAGTAAGGCAAAATAAAATACAATCAGCTAATCCTGGAAAAGATAATCCAGACGATAATCCAAAAGATAATCGAACGAATTTTCCAGTCGTTTCAAAAACAATTCAACCTAACAAATCAGAAATCGAAACATTTTCTCCAAGTATTTACAATAAATTATTAAAATTTCTTGTTACGGAATCTTTATATCGTTGTATTTAAATATGGTTATACCTGGTTTTTAGAAATCAAAAATGTTGGAAATCCAGGAACTTTGCGAAGAATCGAGCAAAAAAATGAAGAGTTAGAGTCTTCTAAATTAATTGGAAACCCAAACAAACGTCCAAAAACTAAATTGCAAAGTATTTTGGCAAGTAAGAAAACGTTGAAACCAGTTAAGGAAGAATCGAAAGATACGAAGCAATTTGAAAACATTCAAGATAAAAAAGGTATAAAAGAACGTTTAACGGACAAAGATGCTACAGGTGATTTCGAAGAAAATTCTACGAATAAGGGAGTCCCTAGTGAAAGGAAACCGGAAAATCTTGGTTGTATGGAAGATCGTTATTCTTACGGGGAAAAGTGCTCGAAACCCATGATAAATAGATGCTGTTACTGTCGTCTACCTGTTGTCGATTGTACTTGTGAATGTAAAGAAACATTTTTCCTATGATTTACATTTCTTTCTTAGAAAATTTCTTTCTGACAATGCATTTCTCTCTTTTTTTCTTCTTTTCTAAAGATCGTCCTCCAGAATGCGAATGTCGTCCTGTTTTAGTGGATAATTGTGAATGTGACAAACCATTAACTTGCGACGAACTTTGTCAAACGCCAGATTTTTATTCCAGGTAATAAAACAATCGATTACTAAACATAAAAATATAATTAGTTTGAATAATATGATGTACAGGTATGACGTATTGTGTCTCGATTGTCAAAAACCAAGGGACAAATGTTGTTGTAATACAAATTACATCGATCATTGCGTTCCAAATTACGAAGGTCCATGTAACGAGACCATGATTTGCGTTTATTGTGAATATCCTCGAGATAAATGTATTTGTAATGCACCAATTCGTAAATGTTCATATTGCAATCTCACCTTTGACATATGTAAATGTCGTGAATTTAATATTTACGATGGTCGACCGATCGTCACCGATTGTGACGGTGATCAAAAAATATGTGTTACGGCTTGGAAGCCGAAATCTGAAGTAAGACAATATTTTTCAAGAAATTTCGATGCGTTTCCATCGGATTCCCCCGACGAATGTTATTGTCGTAAGACCCATAAAGTTTATGGTTTTAATGAACTTCCTTATCAACGATTAAGTGTCTTTTCGGATGTGATGAGCGAGCTTCAACAAAAAATAAGTGATTCTGTGTGTTGCGATAGATGTAAAATGACTCCTTGTTGTTGCAGAGGAACAAGTTGTTCTAAAAACGTGGAGAATGACGAAAGGAAGGGGAGATGTTATGTCAGGTAGATTTTTCTTAAATTATTCTTATAAATAACAAGAAAATTGGTTTAAATAAAAATGACCATATAACGATCAATGTAACGCGTGAATATTGTAGCTCGAAATTAAAACAAAGATCAAGGAGTCCGGAAGTAGAACACGTTAGAGGAAAATCTTATAAAAATCACAAATACTGTCGGAGTCCGGACAGGAACATTCAACGAAGAACGATGCCTATTTCCCGTATTTGTTATTACTGCAAAGCGTTACCTTGTAAATGTAAAAAAGGAAAGGCAACTACAAAGAGACCACGAGCGAAGTGTTATTATTGCAAAAGTTGTCCCTGCTCGTAGGTTTAATCAAATATTCAAATAATACAAGTTGTATTATAATTCTTTTTTTTTTTTTTTATGAGAAAGATTATCAATTAGAAATTACTTTCTTCGCGGTATCGATTGACAATAACTTTTTATAGCTGCATCAGTGGAAGAGAATTAAACAAATCAAGGTCATGCAAGTGTGGTGATTCAACGTGCCGTACTAAAGAGAAGGAAACTACGGTATGTGGAAAGGCATTCAATGATGTACGGAAGAAAAACGAATAAAAGGTACTTTGTAGACGTGATTAAAGTTTACACCTGACCGTTAAAGAAACTATACCGAAGTTATAAAAATCATATGCAAAAAATAAAATTAAAAAAAATATGGACGAAGATAAGAAAATCTTAACTATTTGAGTACTAAACTAGACACTTTGACAATAATAAAACGTTTTATCGCGTTTCTCATTCTCGTACTTTAAGCCTTCTTCAATCTTTTTGTTATTTTATTTTCTTTTTGTTTCGGTAAAAGTTATACGAAATACGTACGAATATTTATATTTTTATCGTACCATAAATGATGCAATAATATTATTGTTATAATTTAGAATTATTATTATCATAATTAGAGAGTAGGATTTAATTATTCAATTTTGTCACATGTATTACAATAAATGCATGCATACATAACAATAAATCACATTGAAACGAACTGACAATATCTCGGAGAAAATGGTATGACAAATTTATTACGCGATTACTTTGGTTGCGTAGAAAACAGATAGTCTTATCAAAACGTACAATATTTCAAAATACTTAAAATCTAGTTGACGTTTCTCATAAGTTGAGAAACACTGGCAATAACTGTAGCAAAATTACCGTAAACCGGTTGGAAATATGAGTTTAGTGACACCACTAATTTTCGTCGTATGAGCAACGAAATAAAGAAAAAAAAAAACAACATATTTGTTGTACGAACGAACTAACGCTAACATTTGTAGGAAACTACGACAGCTCGACTTTTTAAAAATATATTTACTAATAATCAAAACTTACGCCACTCAAAGAAAACACTTTACGTTATTTAATATATGATAAGACAATGTATAGAATTTTATCAATTTTTTTTATTTTGTTTCTCTTTGGATAAATAGAATTCATTTAGTAAATGGGGTTCTATCATTTTAATGATCGTATCAAACTTACAACAATAAATGTTGTAATAAATAAAGTTACTCGTAAATGCGATAAACAAAAATACAAGTATTATGAGCCTTTAACGAAAAGTCCAGATTATGGACTGCGGAGTAGGGAGCATCTTACGATGCATATAAGATGCTGTAGTTGAGTTGTACTAGACCGGTACGAGCTGTAGACGAGTAAAAGCCGTAGTAGTGGTACGCATTAGAAACAGTGTTCCTTGTGCAAACTAAACGATCGGACATAATCATTTTTCTTTCCTTTTGTAATTCGAAAAAAAGAAAACGTGTACGATTAATTCTACAAAATCAAATATAGTGTTTCGACAAATTTTTAACAGCCAATAAATTTAATTCTAACGTTAAGAAAACAATATAACGTAAATCCAATTACGGAAAATAAAATAGAGAAAAAATGAACATTTGTAAATGTAAATCTGAAGAATCTTACGAACCCTGTCATGGTAATAGTTCGGGGGATGAAAATTCTCGCCAAAGGAAGGTTTCTACTCTTAGTGAGCTCATCGATGCGTTGCACGATGCATTCAAGACTGACCACGTGAACATTGATCATGTTCAAGATTTAATGGAATCATATAAGAGTAATCCATTGGAGTGGAAGAAATACGCTAAGTTTGATAGATACAGGTGACTATAAACATTCGATCAAGTTGATATCGAGTTAACGCGATTGAAAGCATTAGTCTTATATTGCATGCATTAGATCAACCGACACCTTTTTTGCCAATGATATCATTAACATTACTTTCGTTAACGAGTTTCAAATACTGTGTTTCAAAAGTTGACTTTAAAACAGTCTTATTCATTCAAGAAGTAAGCGATAAAATAATAATAATCGCTTCAAATGTCAATGGGTCAAGAAATTGAAAAAGAAAAAGATCACAAAAATTATTAGATAATGATAACAGAGAAAAATGATATAAAATATTTCAACGTGTGCGGATTATTTACTAACGCACATTCGCGAACGATCGTAGATATTTGTTTTTGTTTGTGGTAGTTTCTCTGAGATAAAATATTTTTATTATTTTTGTTAACATTTACCAATAATGCTAATACATTATGTTAATACATGTTGATACATTTTCAATGATATGTTGACGAAATGTAATATAATACACGATGAAGATTATAACGAGGGTTATCGTTACGTATTTTCCTTTTTCTTATATATTTGTATTCATTAAATTCTTCATTAAATTTTCTGTTTTGTTCGCTAAATAATCACCAATCATGTCTGTCGAATAAATTCTTATCGCGTATTTGAAAGATAAATGATCGAATTGAACGAAGAGAATCTTATTGATAAAAGATGGACGTAAGTATCATCTTACTTGCGTTTGGTGGGGAAAACCTATTAAACGTTATGAAACAATTACACATGTTTACTATATGCTGGATATAATATGCACATACACAAATATTTACAAAAAATAATATACATTGACCTAGTCGAGAGATAACTTAAATTGTTCCAGAATATTGCACCGAATAATATATTTTGTTGTTTAATTAGAATAATTTAAAAATAAAATAAAAAATAACAACGAGCCACGGATAATATATTTTTTTATGTACCTAGAAATGATTAGTCAAATTTGTGCTATAAGAATTACTTAATGTTGTTATTATTTTATTATACAAGCCTTGGCTCATAGCAAATAAAATATTAAGTATATTTTTTCAAAATATTATATTTATTTATTTTATATATATATGCATCATATCGTTTCACTTTAATTGTAGATTAATATTGGAGAAAGTTATAGTTACGAATTGACTAAATTGTACACGCTGACCGTACAGGTATATCACTGTAAAAGAACTTATCCGGTGAATGGCTCGTTACCTATACTTTCCACGTATGTCCCCTTCTCTGTAGACATTCTATACGATCCAGAACATCGGTTCTTTGACATCCGATCGAAAGACTGGAAGTATTACGAAGCAAATATGGTAATTACTATAACTGCAGTATATACTTTGCTGCAAACGATTTTGTATACTCCAATTCCACGATTGGTGAGATAATAAGCGTACGATACAGAAGGAAAAGTAAAAAAAAAGATACCTTACAAGTATTAGTATAGTTATTTTATATATATATATTTCCAAATTGATGGTTTATTGAATTTTATAATTAGAATCAAGAGAAAAAAGTTTCAATGAGTAATCACGAGTAAGAGAAAAACACACGAATACATCAATGACAATATTGACTTATTTGGTGAATCCTTGTTTACACTTCCTGCTGATTAAAAATATACAATTAGTATGAATGTTTCTAATTTAGGTGAATGTTTTGTTTGCAGGTATACAAGGAATTTAGTTGACGAAGGAAATGGAAGGTTTAATCTCATGGTGTTATGTTGGGGCGAAGGTCATGGTTCAGCCATTCATGATCACGCTAACGCACACTGCGTAATGAAAGTTCTCCAGGGAGAACTTCACGAGGTTATTTATTTATTTTAACACACTCTGGATAAACTTTTGATACCTTTCTTTTTTTTCTTTTTTTTTTAATATCATATCGCATTGGTTTTAAAATGCACATTTATATAATGCAATTATCAACGTGGTCAATGACCACAACATTCAATAACAGTATTTTTTTCACCAAGAATTTCTCTCTCTCTCTCTTAATCGGTACTTCAAGTTTATAAATTATAATTGCCTTTGTGTTTTCGTTTTTTCAATGTATATACATAAGTTAATATAAGTATTTATCTTGTCGATGAAGACACGGTACGAGTGGCCTTCTATCTTAGAAAACAACGATATAATGAAAGAATCTGGAAACGAATTGAAAGAAATCGGGAGGAATACGCTTGGATGCAACGAGATTTGTTACATCAATGGTATTGAATATAAATATTTTGTCGTTTGGTAAATAAATTTAAAAATTATATATTTAATTATTTCTAATCTTTTTCTCTTTTTTTTTTAGACTCCTTAGGGTTGCATAGAGTTGAAAATCCGAGCACCGTTAACCCTTCTGTATCATTACACCTTTATTCTCCGCCATTTTCCGCCTGTTCGGTTTTTAATAAACAAACTGGACGCAGAAATACATCTACCGTAACGTTTTGGTCCAAATACGGAGAGAAACGAAATCGTGTAAGAAAAAATTAATTTTTTTTTATATATATAAACAATTTTTAATGTAAAATTAATTATTCTTTCTTTTATGTTAATCAGGAAATCCAAAACACCAGAGATCCCGAGGACAACTAATATATCAAAATTTACTATCACGGCATGTTATAGATTTGATTTTAAACTGGTTAATAATAAGGCAATTATCTAAATATCTAATAAATTTAAATGTATTATTAAGAAGTACTTTTTAAAAAAATATTATAAATTTAACTTATAAGATACGTATATATTTAAATAATATTATAGAACACAATGCATTTATATAAATAATCTTCTCGTATTTAAAAAATAAAAAATTCCTATAAATCGTAATACTTCTAATTATGATATAATATACAGTAATGCTGAAAAATAAAAATATATACATATACTTTATTAATTTTATTTAGTTTAAATTATTAGCTACTTGGTGCCATATTTACAGCGCACCCTCTATTGTGTTCCTTTTATAGCACTATAGTTATTTTTAAAGATCATAATTCTATCAATTTAAACGTGAGATAGTAAACATTTTTGGAAACATTTCTATAATAAATAATTATTTACTTCTAAAACCAATTATATATATATAATGATAACGCTCACACACGTACAACGTGTACGAATGTTATACAAAATGATTTTGAGGTTACATCGTGGTTTACCAGTAGAAATGCAATCTCTTGGAAATGATTATGTTCATGATGAATTTAAAAGACATAAAATGTGCAATCCTACCGAGTCACATATTTTTTTTAAATGAATGGACGGTAACTATATTAAAATACAAAAGTAACATAGATTATATTTAATTTAATGTAATTGTAATTGTGGTGTATCAATAAATAATTATCCTTATTAGATTTTTTGTTGTATTGACCTAATTATTAAAAATTTACATATGTCTACATAATTATTTGATGTACAGGATTATGCATTGTCATTAGCTAAACAACTTGGATTGCGTGGGCCAAAGACATCGCAATCACTAGGAAAGAGTTTAAAAGAAGAAGATTTGGATAAATTAAAAGACGAACAATTACATCAATTATATGAATTAATGGTAGTAGCAACAGGAAAATCTGGAGATAAATCATAAATTCAATATTTGTGAACGTAAAGTAAAGAAGATGTTAATTTGAGATATTTTTAAATATCTTTAGTACTTATTTCAAATAAGATGCATAAATGTTATATTATCTAAAAGAATTGAAGTTTAAGATTTGATCTTTTTAGTTATGTAATTATAAATACTATGTATTATATGCTTTATGTTTATAGTATACTTTTTCATTATAGAGTTTGAGTTTAAAAACAAAATAATATTATTTAAACGTATAATCAAATAGGAATTGAATTTAATCACTTTCTAAATATTTTTATTGTCTCGATCGAGATTATTAATCGATAAATATCGATAACTTTTCACATTAATCATAGTGTTAAAAAGGTTAGGTAATTAAGAACTTTTCGTTTAATTTCTAGTAAAAAGTCTACTTGTAATATTTAAATTTATAAAAGAAAATATACAAGATAACGAAAGATGAAAGCTTGGAAAGAATCGGCAAGTTTAATTCTAGCTGCACGTAATGGACAAAAATATAATCGAGCTTTGCCACCTGTAGTTGTGAGTTCTAATAATTAAATAAATACATTTTTCTTTGACTTACAATGATAAACTTTCAAGAAAGTATATTATTGACATGGTTATTATTTTTACATAGTTTCAGTATAATTATAAATTATTATGTTTGAAACGCCATCGAAAATCAAGTTTTTATCCAGAATCTTATGTATTTCCTGGAGGAGTAACGCATCCAGCTGATGCAGATTTAAAATGGCATGAATTGTATCGTACCTTTGGTTTCGACACCAACAGCTTCAATTTCCTTTTTCCAAATACTACTTTACGTCCACAAATATTTCAAGCCAAGCCAGACGAATTACCAAAAGAAATTTCATTGCGTATCACAGCTATTCGTGAAACTTTTGAAGAATGCGGTATTTTACTTTGCAAGCAAGTTAAAAGAAATGGTATTCTTTCCAATTGGGCCAATACTATACCAAGTAATACTTTTTTTCAATAACATTTTTACTTTTCACTTTATTCATATAAATTTCTTTAGAAATAATATATTAATTATATAATATAGTTTTCTAACGAATAGATTATTTGTTTAGTTCCAAAAAAAGATGTAGAAGATTGGCAAACTAAAGTACACGACGATGCTACAGAATTTTATAGAATGTGCGAAAAGTTAAAATGTTATCCAGATTTATGGTCCCTGCACGAATGGAGTAATTGGTTAACGCCAACATATTTTTCCAATAAACGTTATGATACTATTTTCTATATTGCTTGTATGCCATTGATGCCATATTCCAATTACGAAACTACTGAAATGGAAGATATGAAAGTAAGATTTATTTTTTATATAACAAATAATTTTTCATCCGCTGAACTTGTAAGCTAAGATCAATGGTACTGTTATTAACAAGTTGCTATTAAATTTTATATTTAGTGGGATACACCAAATAATATGCGTGCAAGTACAAATATGAAAATGCCTCCGCCACAGTATTATGAAATTTCAAGAATAGCTAAGTTTGAGTGTTTGGAAAATTTATTGGATTATGCAATAGAGAGAAGTAAATGCGGAGTAGAATTATATTTACCGGTATGATATATCAACAATTCTTCAATCATGAGATACAATAATCTTGATGTAATAATGAAACAACGTATAATTTTTTCATCAGATGAAAGTATTGCTACGAGATGGAGTAATAACTCTTTTACCTGGAGACTGTATGTATCCTGACAATCCAAGTTTAACTGAAAAGGTAATAATCGATAAAACAGATTTAACAGTAGCTGAATTTGAAGCAATGTCCCATGTAAAAAATAGAATTATAAATTTTGATTTGGAACTAAGTAAGGTAATAGTTCATAATTTCGATAGTACAGAAGGCCACATAGCGCCAATGCCTTCCGAAAAACTTTATATTAAACCTTTGGAGAAAAAGTAATATTTATTTCTTATAAGATTATATTAAGATTGTACCTATTTTCTCTGTATAATTTTGTTTTTGGAATATATATTTTGTAACAGGTAATTCATGTTTATATTAGTTCGCAAGATTATACAATTATTTTTACACTAGATAGCGCTGCGATAAATTTTAAGTTAGTCTAGTACGTAGTTTCTATCTACCATCTCCATCGTCGATGACGCCAGTGCCATCTTGGTCGACATATTGAAAAATTCTTCTTGTAAGTTTCTTCTGACTGTACACGTGGTGAGTACATTATCGAATCTTATTTATATTATTTGTAATATATTTAATATTTAAATTATATATATTTTACCAAAACATATAACATTTTAATCGTGTTATATTATTTATAATAAAATTTTATTTTTGTATCATAATTTCGTTAGTTTACTCCATTTTTATATTTCGATGTACAATCCATGTGCATCTTTATACTTTTTATGCCTTCGCTTGTTACATTTATTAATATAATTTAGATATCTTCGAATATATTTAAACGTAAGAAAATTTAATGTTTCTTATTTATAGAAGAATTCAAAATGTCGTCCCATCTAAATTGGATGATTATTCGCAACAATAATGCATTTCTTTTGAAGAAACGTAACATCAATAAACCTTTTTCCACGGTTTGTAGAAAATTCCTATTATCTGCTGTGTAACATAATTTGTAATAAAATATTGTAATAGAAGTTATTAGTTAAGATTGTTGAACTATACTTTAGGAACCAAGCAACTTGACCAATCTCAGCAGCTACCGTTATTCTGGTTTGGTTCATAAGAAAAGTGTTGGCATTGTGGATACACCTGATAAGAAAGGATTCACAGTCGTTTATAAGAAAGCGAGCAAAATGAACAAGCCTGCGAAGGCTACCGTTAGAAGTACGATGAAGAGCGGAGCTCGACGTTCCTTGTACAAGCTACGAAGACTGCTCAAGGCAAACAAATATCGTGTAGACCTTACCAAGGTAAATTGAATTTAACATATTCCATCTTTTACTTTAGATTTTGTTACTATTTAATTTTTATTATTGATTAGGCTGCATTACGCCGTGCAAGTGCTGTTTTAAGATCGCAGAAACCTTTACCAGCTAAGAAGACACGTGTACCTAAGAAAACAGAATAAACGTGTATTTAAATAAACCTTTATAATAATATCATTTTAGATTAATTGATTGAACAAAGCAGATATGATTGATCATTAATTTTTATTTTATTCCATGTTTATTAATATTTCTTTATTCATAATTCATTTAAGAGTATATTATATTTACAGTGAAATATTCATCCATTTCTGCTTTGCTGAATTTTTTTTATGTTATTTAATTTAAACATACCTTTTTTTGCTTTAATATTAATATTAATATTAGTTTACTATTAATACATATTGATATTAGGTGAGTACTTATATTTTACTTATATTTTAATGGCAATAACAAAGATTTATATATAGAAATTTTTCATGTTTTTAGATTTATTGGAAGTATTTTAAATATGAAGATTTGAAAAAATGAAAAGTGATGCAATGAGACATGAAGTGGACTATTAAAAAATTGGTAATTAATTTTATCCAAATATAATAATAATTTTATTATCATTGATTTTATTTTTTATGATGAAATTATATTTACCACCAAGATCTATGAGTGCCATGATTAGTATTTGTATTTGCTATCTGATATAAAATAATCTGTATATTTAAAGATATATGTTTAATACAGTTAGAAAATAATTTGAATTTTATTTTACAGTGTTTCTAGTATAGTCTAGAAGAGAAAGGAAACTTTTAATGATGGAACTTATGTGAAAAATTGGTAATTGCCATTTATTATTTTAAATAATTTTTTATAAAATCAATTATGATGAAAGTTTTAACCACCAAGATCTATGAGTGCCATGATTAGTTTTTGTATTTGCTAACTGATAATAAAAACAATATTTATATTTTTAAAGNTATGACCTAACAATGGGAAGTTTTTCCACAGCCAAATATATATGAAATGATGGTAAATATCATTATTATTATTTTTCAATAAATACACGTATTTTTTATATTTCCAATTATTCTCGTCTCTTTATTTTATTTTTTAAATTAATTGTTATAAATAAAATCAATTGTGATGATAGTTGCAACCACCAAGATCTCTGAATGCCATGATAATATTTTATTTGCTACTTCTGATAACATTTTAATTAATAATCTTAAATATTTCTAATAAACAAATGTTACTTAAGTTACTCATGGTAAAACTTATTGTTACAGTTTGAAAAAGAGTAATTATTGAAGATTATTCGAGCGGACAATTAGAATTAAAATGTGAGTATTATATATAAAAACTTCATACTCTTTTTTTTCTTTAAATTTATTATTTTATGATGAAACTCTTTACCACCAAGATCTATGAGTGCTATGATTAGTTTTTGTATTTGCTAACTGATATTACATTATTTTCTTTTTATTTAAACATTTTTATTTTGACTGAAGATAAACAAATGAAAATATATTTTGCAGTTACCCATTTGGCTGTGATAATGAAGAGTTATTTTAAGGCTGGAACTTATTTGAGTTATGGATCGTTACAAATTGGACATGTATTATGGTAATTTCATTAATTTTTTATAGCTATCTATAAATACTATAATAATAATGATAGGAAAATAATTGATTGATACACTTTTTACACCTTATGAATCAAGTGGTTTTAGTATTATAAATTATATTTAATTAAAAGAGCTAGATATATATACAGAATATACCTAAAATACCACGTGGTTTCCTTTGGTCCATTAAATCCAATTTCATTATCCTTCAATAAACTATTAATATCATTCAAATTACACAGTGAAGAGCATTAATAAATTTACAATACAATTGACAATACCCCTAATAAATTTAGCAGTAACATAGTAATCCGATAATATATTAATTTTTAAACATAACGAGCTTATCTTAAAATATGTAGAAATATAAATCGTTAGGATTATCGTTAGAAATATCGATCTCCTAGAATTTTATTTTAATTCTTTATTATTATAATTTTTTTTTTTTTTGTAAGTTATGTAATTAAACGTTCATGTAATCGGTGCTAATAAATATTTATTTAAATGAATACATACGTTGGCGTATTTATTAGAAAATGAAATATTTAATTGTCTAGGGTACTATGTTATTATAACCATTTGGTTGTTGTATCAATATTACGATCAGGATGATCATTAAGTTTTCCATTTATTTTACGAACGATTCTGGATACGTTTACGCGTACACGGCAATTAGGTGCGAAAACTGCATGTTTACGCGAAACGGCGCTAATGTATATTTACACTAGTAACGAGGCCAACTTTACAGCTCTGTGGTTGATCACAGCGCGTACGTTTTCTTTACAAATTAGCACGCAGACGATACGAAGGGTAACACTTCAGCACTTGTATATCCCTTTTTGATCCTTACAACAACTAGGACGTTCATTTCTAATTTAAATTTGCTCTAATGCGGTTTAACAAAGTTTAGGTTTTTGCATAATTTAAAGACAGAGAATCGAGCAATTGTAAATAATTATTACTTAATAATTAATATTTGATTATATTTCAACGTGCTTATAAAGCAATTAGGAATACATTTTTTTTTGTATTGTCAATTGTTAAATGAGTTTTGTTTTTAAGGAGAAAAATCAAATACAATAATTTTTAAGGTCTTTTCATATTGAACAATTGGTTTTTACCACTGTTGGTTCTTGGAAAGCAACGTTTGTTTTTACTTTGTGTATCAAAGTTTGCTAGTACTCGACTAAACCCCTCATCGATTTCCTTCAAACGTCTCTTTAGAACTTCGAAGTTTCTGCTGTTGCTATTGCTGCTGCTGGTCACAAAGGAAGAAAATAAGACGGAGATGACAGAAGGTTTCATTGATAGAACAATCCCTGTCACAAGCACACACACACACACACACACACACATATTTCTACTTATATATATACACAAGCATATTCACGTATACATACTTTATGTATGTATGTATGTATGTATGTATAGATCCAATGGGAATCACGCAGGTGGAGAAAAGAAAAAGAAAAGGTATGATAAAGAAGAAAAAGGACTTAAAAAAAAATAAAGAAAGAAAAAAAGAGAAGGATGACTTTCCCTTGTGGTAGTGAAGTAGAAAGAGGAGACAGAGAAAGAAAAAAAAACCTAAAGGATTCATGAATAATGTAAAAGTAAAAACCGGTTGAAACAATTGCTGGGCGTCGCCCTACTCCTGAAATTACATCATCAGATTTTCCTCGAAATTAAAATATTATATATTCCGTGCTGTGTGGATTCCTTTGCTGTGGATTACTACTTGCTTGCTATCTCTTTCTTTCTTTCCTTCTCTTTCATTTTCTCTACCTTAGAAGTTAAATGGCTGTCCCTTATACATCTTCCCTTTAATTCGCTGTGTTCAGCGAGAAAAAAGTGCCGATTATGCGTTTACACGACATGACTCCATAATGCGTTTCTGGTTAAGGTACTACTCTCTTATTTTAGAGGTTCTTAGAATAAGGTCACGGCTCTTTGGGGAAAAATAATTTTCAACCTTTTATGTTAGTATAGTGATTTAGAACGTATTTAGAACTTCCTTTTAGAGATCAATACTTTATAGATTGAGGAGGTATATGTATATATGTATAGGATCTTTATCTAATTTTATTAATACTATTTTATGTACATTTTTTCTTGTAATAAGAGGTTTTTTTTTTTAAATAAGATATCTGGGTAGTTAATACGTTAAAAATTGCATTGGGAATTTTAAGTTGTTTTTTATATTGTAAATATAAATTACTATAATTTTTTAAATATTTTGTGTGCGTTTTAATTTTACTCCAACCATTAAGAAGTTTCTTAAAAAAAAAAAAGAATAAAGGTAATGAAGAAAATTCTCGTCACCTTTTATTGTATTTTTTCAATATTTCGTTCTTTTGCATAATTTAAATTATTAATAATGTTAGTAGATAAATAATGGGATCTCTCGGCGTGATTTATGGACGATAACGTATTTATATGTTTCGAATAATGTTGATTGACACTTTTACCTTCTCTTTTCTTTTGCGATAGAACCTAATCGATCTTGGAACTTTCGCTTGAAACCTTCCTTTTTCGCTTAACAGCCATGATGTATCGAAGTAACCGATAAGTAGCTCGTTTCCTTCGCTTCCCTTAGCTATTTTATTTTTCAGTGGGTTTAATCGTTCTTCCTACCTTTATCTTCTTTTAATAGCAATAAAGCAACGTTTCAGAGGGTTTGCTTTATTCATTCTGTAGCATTTACCATCGATTTTCGGGTGAATATATACTGGGAGAGGAGGGTGGAGGATCGTTTTATAGTAAAAGCCTAAAATATTTTATCAACGCGTTTACATAGAAATTTTTTAAGAACGCGTTTCTAATCGATTTACATTTTTTTCATCGATTTAAATTTTATAATCGATTATAAACGAACATTAATCGTAATATAAATTAAATGATTAAAATCAATTCATTTTTTCGTAATTAATCGACATATCTATTTGTGCGTTTTTATTAACGAAAAATCAACGTGCATGACACAATTGAAATATCATTTTAGATACTGTATATGTACGTGGTCTGATTAGAAATAGAAATATGCGAAGAAAACAAAAATATTCGAATTAGTGAAATTAGCGAGTAGACGCGTATTCTTGTGAAAGTTCTACATATGTTAGATCTACAGAATGACTCATCACATCCATCCGAAGTCCGTGGAAACTGGAGAAGCTTAATGATGATCGTTACGTCAGTTTCGAAGCATCATTTCTTCAACGCTGACGTGTTAATGAGTAGCTACGAAACTCTGGTGCTTGTTTGCCAGGAATTGTTCCCACGCGCCGGAAATGGCACTTTTCTTGCTTACTTATCATCTTACGAATTAGTCTCGTAGGATCATCTTACCATCTCTCATAATTAACATCTCTGTTCATGTATTATATATTAACTTTGAATAAAATTCACTAACTTTTTTTTTGCTTTTATATTTATGCACAATTTAATTCAAATAGACGTAATAACATATAAATCATAATATAATTAATACTTAAATAGTTTTATATATAATAAGATATGTTTATTTAGAATTGAATTAAATTTTTTATCCTTATACGTATAAGTAATGCAGATACCTGCAATTCCGCTGAATGAATAATTTATAAATATAAAATTATATAATATACACTTAACCATCTTATAACCTGATATACTGTAAATTCGCTAGGAAAATTGCGACAACCCTTATGTAACACAGTTTCCATATGGCTCTACTTAATAAACTCGAAGCAACCCTTATGGAGCACGAATGTTTCATTCCATCACCCTATACTGTATCGTTTAAAATACGGAATGAATTAACCTTGTTATAGTTCGGTTGAGTGTACTAATGATTAGAAAACTAGTAGAGAATTCATTACAGTCTTGAATAAAAACTTATACCTCGTCATTTCTATTCTAATATACTTGATCGTAATCGTTTATGAATATAATATGGTCGAATCTGCTTTGGTGATCTTTAAGTTTACACATTGATCTATTATTTTCGTAGGATATATTTTACGTAAGATTGAAAGCATTTCATCTTCCCTATCTCTTTCTCTTTTATTTGAAAGAGGTATGACAGGGATGGGGAGTATGGTTGTATTGCAAGTATAACTCTGTTCTTAATGAAGCGAGCTGTATTTCGCTTTGACGTCTCGGAAAGCTTAATTATATTCAATGTTGCAACGCGAAGTACGTCTCCCCCTTTTGCGATGCCATGCTCGAGAACATGGGGGTTTGAGGTGGGTGGGTAGATGGGTGAGAAGGTGGAAAAGGAGATGGGAAGGGATGAAGGCTGCTGCTGGTGGTGCTGCTGTTCCTCTTAAACAGTTCGCGAGTAGCATGCGAGAGATATTATCTGTACTATTTCTCTTCCACGCAAAGCATCGTATATCCCTACATCCCTCGTGATATTCAGTACTTCATTAGTCCAAAGGTACTGGAGTAAGCTGGAGATAATCTTACTACTGTGATCTTTCTTTACCAAGAATAGTTATTTTTCTTCAATTTTCACCATGTTTTCTCCATTCCCTCTTATTTTCTTACTCTGTTTTTTTTTTGTTATTCTAAAAAGATACTCAAATAATAGTTATATCAGAAAGATTTTGCTTTTACGAAAGATCCTTTATCATCGTTACTCCTTTATTATCTATTAATCATCATTTACACATTATTATCACTATTATATCTTATCATTATTATAAAAAGAAGTAGATATTTTTCTTGCATATTGTTTCTATCTTGTATTTTTATGACAACAATTTTGGTTATTATTTATACGTGACCAGTCTCGCAAGTCGCGGAGTCATACAATATTTGTAGAAACAATCGTCGAGTTCTCGTAAAAAGAAATTAAACGAGAGGAAGAATGCGTATATATAACATGACATGCATCTAGGTATCTACTTCGTAGTCGATGATTATTTTTTCTTTTTTTAACAATCCTCTATTTCGAAAGTTTCATTAGATCGTTCCAGAAGGACGATCGTACTGGTGTGCAACTATCCTGTCAATTTCGCGTTTTAATTCGACTCACGAAAAGGATAGGAAAGAGTAGGAACAATAGAGAGATCGAGAAAAACAAAGAGAGAGAAAAATAGAGGATATCAGATGTAGTCAAGTTTGGCACTGTGCCGTGTTTCGTAATGTGTGAACGTAAGCGAAATCCTTCGGGTCGCGGCCGATTCGCAAATTACACTTCTCGCTAATTTTATTGGAAATCGATCGCCCACTCTTCCTCTCTTCGAAGTAATATTACCGCTGATTTTTCTTTGAAATAAACATATAGTTCTGTAGAAGAAAAACAACAAAAAAGAAAGAATAAAAGTAACGTAATTCTTACGGGAAATTCATTTTCTCGAAATGTCTTTTCAGTTTCGACAACCTTAATTGATGTATAATCGAATATTTTTTTAGTATACTTTTATATTAATTATTTCAATAATATTTCAATAATTCAATCTCGTAATAAAATGAAAAAGGAATAAAAAATGAAGCACCACTCATTGGTTAATAAAACAACATTGGATTAAATAACAGTAAGCGTATCTCGAATGAACACACAATATAATGAATTTATTCGATAGATCAGAGTTAAATTAATAGTCGTCTTAGTTGTTTCGTTTCTATACATGTTATTTGAGGGAAAATGATGGTAATAATTCCTGTATCTAGGATAGGAGGAAATATTCGAGAGATATGCGAATACTCGCGACCTTTGCCCGCGACGCGTGTATGTATGTACGTACGTAGTACAAGTACTTCAATGGTGTTGATTGCTTATCCGAATATGCATAATCACCGCGATATAATGACAACGCTCCAGGAAACATCGGATGTGCGACGCATACGCAATTCTCTGTAGCCGTATCCGTCGAACGAACTAACGACCGAAGAGAACAATGCCGTTCCTTTTGGGGGAATGGTAATGGTCTTATCCTGATCGTTTAAAATATTTTCACGAGTACGAGACGTTCATTTCTAACACTAATCTCTTCTCCTCTTTTTATTTTTATATTTATTTTTATTATCTTCGAGGAATTCTTTTTATTATTTCTTTTATTACTTTCTATATATTTTTGTTATTTGTAATGTCAATAAAACGTTTCTAATCGTTCGTTGATTTCCATTTAAGAATCTAATGTACTGTAATAATTTTTATTACATCTACTATTAATGAGTTTGATTATGTTTTATTGACAAGTAAAAATTCTAAATTAAACATAAACGGTAAATTGCTATTATACAAGGTAATAATTAAACCGATTTGTACTTATGAAACCGTAATATGGGACACAGTAGCAAAAAGCCACATAACCAAACTTGAAGCACTATAATCAATTATCCTTAGGACCATAGTTAACGTTCCCTGATAACCCCCTAGTTAAACCCTTCGTAACGAACAAATCCGAAAAGATCTTGAAATCAAATTTGGCAATTTCTATGAGAAGCATGGAAAAATATTTAATTTTTGGAATGTATACAAAATATGTCAGACTGTTTTTAAAAATAAACTTGATGTTTTGTATTTTTCGATGAAAGGTCAATTTGATTGAGAAATATTCATTTTTTGATGAAAAAAATAATACAAAATGTGAAATATACTACTCGTAAATTTGTTTGATTAATGAATCTACCTCGTTTGCTGGAAAGATATTCATATTTTTTTTTCATAGAAATATCTAATTTCTTGGATTTAATGTAGTCATTTCAAATATTTTTTCGATTATTGATATGTATGTAATACATTCATATTTATATTTTAACGAAATAAGATAGACAAAATTTAATCTAAACAAATCTTTCGTTTGATATATGTAAATTCGTGTTTTGTGCGTATGTATGCAAATTGATCAGTAACGTGTTTGTCCGTAGTCAAAAAACAATGTTTTTTAAGATTATATATACATTACGTAGATGTTTGTCTATTTTACGAAGCACTTTGAATGAGTAATATTCGTTAAATATGATTGAATAATAAAAGGAGAGTATTATGTTCGAGAGTTCTGTTTAAGAAATTCGTCATATAAAACTGAACTATTGGACTTAACAAATTCTACATCTTCAGATATATTTCCATAAATATATATGTGTGTATACGTTAGTACGTGAATGAAACTTCCCCGAGAGAAGACAGGTTTTTCAAGTCTTTGCGAGAAACGAATTCAGTAAGACAAAATTTTTTATTATTTTGTCTCTCTCATTTTTTTTCTGTAGATATATATTATAACTATTATTATTATTATTATGCCGCGCGGGTTTCATTGCGTCAGTAAGACTCATAAAAGTAAAGGCTGAAGCAATAAAATGAATATGAATTGATTTTACGTGATGTAAGCAATATTAGTGTACATTCTGTACGTAGTGGTACAGTATGGATAATGATTCGCGAAAAATGAAATACGCAAATATTTCTTATTTTTAATTAGAATTCAGGATAAAGAATTTTATTACGACGATAATACAATGTTTTTCAAAAATGAGATAGAAAGGATCAAAAAAGAAAAAAATGAAAAAGAAAATAATATCAGTTTAAATCTTTTATTATTATACATTACTGAACTCGGTTTCAGATTTAATTCAACACATATGTACAGTAGGAAAGAGTATAAAGTTCTGTTTGGAATAAAAGAAGAAAAAAAATATATCATTATTAAATAAGAATATGTTAGAGATAATAATTATTGTACATCATGTTATTTATCTCTTGTGTATTCGTAGATTAAATGAAATTAATAGTTGACGTAGAAATAATGAATAGGGGATTCTTCGTAAAACCGCGTAAACCGCATCGAAGAGAACGCATGTTCGTATTTAAGGTGTCAGTATTTAATGGACACTGACCACTATACTATGGTAACATAATACTAGGGAACTAACTCATAAGTACTTGCTTGAGAACATTGGTTCATTGTAGACAAAGCTTGAAATCACGTTAATACCTCGCGTACCAACTATACTTCAATGTTGCGATCGCCACGAAGGAGCCCTTTACGTGTAACTTTACGTTTATCACAAGTCCTTCGTTTTGCCGCAAGGCTTATATTTGCGTTACCATAACTTCACGGGATGTTTCGGAGTCAGTTGTTAACCCTATTATAATCCAACACACTCGGATTCTCGAGGACGCCCTCGTGGCCGGCGCAATTTCGCGCGTCCCTTGTTAATTTACTCTGATTCGACTATCCTATGTATGTGTGTATGTTTGTATGTGTATATGTAAGTAAGTAAGTAAGTAAGTACATACATGCATACGCATGTACGAGTGTGTACCTACGAACGATACTACCTAATGCATTCCAACCGAGATTAATTAATTAGAATAGAAAACGTACTTTAATTTGTATGGGGAATTGTCCACGAAGTTCGGACACTCGGTTCGGTTCTTGGTAAGAAATTTTTTCGTTTTATCTTTGGAAAAAGCATTAAATTTAGATACGTTAAATAGAAGGCTATCAAACTATTAGATGCATTCGTATATGCATATACGCATTTGTGGGTCTCTGTGCATTAAATTAATTAATTTAAATAAGAAATATTATATATTTTTATGAGGAGTTGTAATATAAAAATTTTTAACACGTGGTTACATTCTTGGAAATAATATTTTATTTTTGATGTGATGAGAAAATTTACAAATACTAAAAAAAAAAATATATAGGTAATATAAAGTACGATAAAACTGGTAGGTGCGTATGAGAAGTGCGTATATAAAATGAATTAATTAAAATGGAAAAGGGTATTTTTATTTGTAGGAGAAATCTTGGTTCAACTCTTGGAAATAATCTTTCCTTTTGACGTAAGAAGAACAGTACAGTTAGATATACCAAAAATAAACCTTTAAGACTACAAAGTATAGCGAAACCGGTTTTTCTATTGTATCTGCCATTTCTACTTGAGAACGAGATTTCGTGTTTGAATAAGTCAAGAGTTTGGACAAACTGAAAAATAATGTATTAACAATCGATTCGGTTAGTTTTATTTAACGATACCAGCTTCCTCTATTTTTTCTTGTATTTTTTTTCAAATAATATTTTAACCTATAAAAAAGAAACGTGTAATCAAATAAATGGCAATGGATCGTCATTATGACTAATTAATATTTTTAAATTAACTTATTATTGACATTATAATTTCATAAAATTTTTTCCATGTAAGACATTCATATGCAAATCTTAATGTGTAAATAAGCAAATAAATTATTCCTTTTTACGTGTTTTGCTTTAAATTAAATGATTAATATAATATTATTTATTACGACGAATAATTATAGATTTGTAATAAATTTAACATAAGATATGCAAATGATTATTTGCGGGAATAATATTTACAATAATTTTCGTACCTTTTATCAAATGCAAAAAAAAATAAAATTTTAGTTAAAATATTGTTCGTAAAACTTATACTTGTCGATATTTTTAACGATCCGTTTAAAAAACGATATAGAAAAGAAAAAAAGTTAATCCAAGTATTTCTACGTGTTTTCCTCGTAAGATGTTTAGTCGATGAAAATGTCTTTTCACGATTTTAACATGACGGGGATAACAATCTTGATATAGGATATTACTTTTTGTAAGATTTCTGATAATCGTAAGGTACACATACGTTAGTTGACGAGTAGTATCTTCTTTATCCTTGGTGAATTTACGTCAGAAACATGATTAATAATGTTATACGAAACACAAGACATATTTCCCGCGTTCTGGTTGTTATTAATGAGCTCTATTTCGTGAGAGACACATCGTCCACTGTAATCGGCCAAATTGATTAATATTGCAGAAATTTAACGCGAGCTTTCTGCGGTCAACGGAATTAGACGTTCTGCAGGATATCGAAATATCGATATTCGATATTATCCTCCTCTATTTAGAGATTCGGAAATCTTAATTCTCATTTTTCTATTTTTGTCTATCTTTGTCTCCATCATCGTCTCTCTCTCTCAGACTCTTTATCTTCGAAAATTGAAAGGAGGATTCGCAGTGTAAATTTGTTCCTTTATAAAATTACCTTTCAAATTCTAATTAAATAATTAATGAACTCCGACTCGGAAGACGTGGAAGGAGAAAAAGGTGGTGGTTTTGAAAGAAGAGGAAGAAAAAGAGAGAGAGAGAGAAAAAAAAAAAGAAGAAACGAACTTTGTCTCGTATTTCTGTAATTGCAAATTCGTCAAATAACCTTCTCCTCCCTCCCCCACTGACCCCTTTCCTCTCGCTATTATTTTTTGTGTATTACTTTTTCTTTTCTATTTTTTGAAAGATAACGAGAAGGTCTTCTTCTTCCATGGGTTTTTTTCTTTTTTTCGTTTTCTCTTTATGTTAACCTCGTAAAATATTCCGCGCGTTGAGAGACGCGATTTTAAAAACTACATTCGAATTTGTTGGGAAATAAGAAAAAGAAGCAGAAGAAGAAAGAAAAAAACCCTCTCGTAACCACGACACGTGTAGGCTGAAAATGATTTTAATGGATATTACGACGATAAGGATTCATTTGTGGATTTGTGTAAATTTCAATCGTCATTCGTTTAAATGTTATGTCTCTTGCGGTTGAAAAACTTGAATAACAACAATTGAATTTTTATTATGACTTTTTCCCAGTTCGTTCGATTTATATATATATATATATTTTTTGTTTAAATTAACAACAATCTTTCGTTATTCCATTAGCCGTATTTACTTTAAATAATTTTTCGTCTACCGGTGTTTAAAATTTAAAACCAAAATAGAGAAAAAAAAAGAAAGAGAAAGAAAAACGAGCAAATTTAACAAATGTGGTACTTTCCCAAAAGCCGCGAATTTGTGCAATAAATATTGTTTATTTACATTGGTTTAAAAAAAAAAAAAATAAAGAAAAAACTAAACGAAAAATATTTCATAAATATTAATACGTCGTTTATTTAATTCTATATAAAATATTAATAATCCTTTTATTTTATATTATCAGACCATAGTATAAAATTGATATAGAGAATAAAAATAATAATAACAACAACAACAACAACGAGACAGAGTTGTTTAATTTTATCCAGTAGGATTTCTTAGCCGCAAACTTTTTTGTACTTTTAGGGTCGTCCGATTAAAAGGCAAACGTTAAGAAGAAAGAGGAAGAGAGAGAGAGAGAGAGACGGGGTTTGGTAGGGTTGAAGGGAATCGCGCGTGCCTTTGAATTCTCATTCGCGTTAATCTTAGTAAGCCTTTAATTGGGCATCGAGTTAAAATCTCGATGGGTCGACATAGCAGCGACTTTGTAAAGGCTAATCGTAAGGATCCCCCCAATCCGGTTGACCTGTTTTTACCATCGAGATGGAAACAATTGGTGCAAGAAGTTAACGAGAAAGAAAAGAAACAAAGATAAGATAGATAAAGTAAGATAAGAACAGAGAGAATGAGAAAAAGAGAGAGAGAGAGAGAGAAAAGGGGTATATGCTCGTTAACTTAATGAAGACTAAATATTATTTTCCTTTATTCAATTAAAGTTTTCTAACGAGCTAGACGAGTTGCGAGTATAGATAGGTCGCATGCAAAAAAATTTCTCGAACGGTAACACTGCCTTCTCTGATATATATATTTGTTTATTTATTTATTTATTTATTTATTAATAGATTCGTTATGTTAGTTTTTACTATTATTATTATTGTTATCATAATTATAATAATAATAATAATTATTATTATTATTTATAATTTATTTTTTCTCTCTACCTCCCCTGTTTTATATTTTTCTTTTTATTTTATTTTTTCATTCATATTTATGAATATATAACGATTCTATCTGTTGGTTTAACGAAATCCCAACGAAATCCCAACGAAATTTCTATCTCCCGTATTCGGTATACTTTTCTCTCGTTTGTGTTGGATAATGTAGTAGCATAAATTCATATGTTTTATTTTCTAATTTGATTTTTGTTCGTTCCCTATAGTATGTACCATTGCACCAGATGAAACCTGCTATAAAATTTCTTTTTTTTTCATTTTTTTTTGTCAACGTGGAATATGTTAGCTAATTGATGCGCGTGATATTATTCAAAATATACATAAAAGAAAATAATATTTTAAATAGCAGAAATAGAAAAAGAGATTTAGAGAGAGAGAGAGAGAGAGAGAGAGAGTAAGATCATAAGAGTTTTTCAGTACAATCTGTTATAGCCATTCGCTATCGTATTTATCGTTGCAGAAAGGTATGCGATTGCTAAATCGTAAGTGTGTAAATAATTTTTTATAAACATATACACATATATATGCAAGAAATATTGGTATTGGGTTTGCCATTTAATCGCAGTTTCTTATGCAGTTGATTATTAATATTTGCAATATATAGGACGGATTATAGACGCATAGTTATACGTAAATGTATTACATATTATATTATACATTCTTTGTGAAGATATATTATCGTCGATATCCTATTCAATTTATAAAAATATTAAGTTACCGATTCAAAGATAACCCCACACACCCACAATTTGAATTTTCTAATGTGATCAACTTAAAGTTATATTAAAATTTTCAAACAAAAAATATTGGAAATCAGTAAAGGAAGAATTTAGAGTATTATTCATTCGATGATCGATTTGAAGATTATACACATACATGCATCTACATGTACGTGTACCTACAGCGTGAGTTCTTTTTTTTAACATGAACCAGCTAAAGTTAATATAATCAAAATGTCGATATTATAAAATGATTTAAATTCAAATTAAAAATATGAGAAGTATGGAAAATTTTGTAAAAAAAAGAGAAAAAAAAGCTAAAAGTAAATATAGAAAGTTGTAAAAAAAAAAATGTGGTATACTGTTTATTCGATATGATCCGTTCTATCTAAGTTTTATATGCATGTCAAATTTAATAGTTAGGGATAGTGGGAGCATACGAGTAGCCGACAGCCCTTCATTCATCTCTGATAATCCCCACTTCCTCCCCCCCCCACCCTTCGAACTTTTGAAATATACGAATATTTGCATAGAATGGGAATTGCCTGGAATACGTGCGGTCATAACGATCCTATAGTGTTTGATCGTTCCTCTATCGGCGATCGTATTCCATCGAACAGTTTTGGATATTCGATATGTATATTTCATCTGTATCGTTCGAATTTCGTCTTGGTGAGAGACGTTGGCCGGTAACACGTCTCGATAAATAAATCAACGGGTACGGGAAAATGTTATTATCGACAACATCCAGTTGAATTTATCGAATTCTCTCGAATGCCAATTGGATTTCTTCAAAATTCACCAATGTATATGAAATTTGTCAATTTTTTTATTTTCCTATAAAAATTGTATATAATCAACGAATTAAATAATAAATAATAAATTATATAATTCATTAAATATTCTTACGTGTAATTATATTAATCAAATCGTATAATCAATCAATTGATTTTTATCAAAATACTATATACATATATGTTAATAATTAATTCTCAAATTTTTTCAAACGAATAATAATCGTTTGGTTATATTCTCATGTCGATAAGAAAACACAACGATTATTATTATAATATTCGAGTAATTGAATAAAATAATTATTTAATCGATCGGATGATCCAAATGTTAATAATTCATTGACAATCTCGTTGATTACTGATTAATGTAAGTTTTTTTGACAAACATGTTTCATATTTAAATAAATTGTTTTTATCGAACTGTTTTTTATCCTTTCTTTATTGAAAAGAAAAATTGTTGGTAAGGTTTCACTCGACGATTTTTAAAAATATTTTTCTATTGCATAGATTAATTCTGACAAATAAATTATAACATAATTTACTCAATAAATTATTTAATGGAGATCAACTAATTTTGATCACGATATAATCTCTGTTATTTTGTCAATCAAGTATTAATGATTATTTCGTATTTTTTGTATTTTTTATAGAAAAAATAGGTAGCGATTTTGGACAGGACGAAAACATTATGCATGGTGGACAGAGTCGCGAAAAAGAAAAAGAAAAAGAAGAAAAAAAAGAAGAAGATGAAATAAAAAAAGAGGCGTCCAACGATTCGACGAATTCGGGCAGTGTGGGAAATCGGCCGGGGTATAAAGCAGCTGATCACGAGCACCTCCGGCATCAGTTGCTTAACTCTACTCCTCTGTGACTGTGTGATACACGTAACGACAACGCAACATGAAGGTAAGCCCGAGAGAGATCCTTTCCCCATAGCTGTTACAATTCTTTACAACGTCGTCGACTCTCAGTACTCCAACTCGTATTCAGTTTCCTTTTCAGTATCGCGATACGCGTGTGTGGTTTCCCTTTCGATTCGATACACAAACACGATAGTTTGCATGATTTGTTCTATTTTTTCAATTTCCTTTTTTATTTCTATATTATGGTGTTGTCTCTAAACTTAGCTCAACCTTTTTGTATTTTTTCTTTTTTACAACTTGTCCTAGCTACGTTATTGAAATATTTCTTAAAGCTAAAACGGGTTTTGATTTTTATTTCAATTAGAAATTTGCCGTTTGGTATAGATGAAATTATTTCTATGTTTTTCTTTTTATTTTGATAATTATGAAAAATACGATGATACCTATTTTTTCTACATCGTCCTACTTTTTCAGGAATCAAAGTTATTCGAAAAGGAAGTTAAAGAAAAGTTGAATACCGCGTTTGTTTGACCGATAGATTTAACTTCGCGCCGTGTCGGAACTGAAATTCATGCGCAAATCGGATAAGGTGCTGCTTCTCAGACTTTTCAAGGAAACTGAATCGATTACGTTCAAGTTGAACCTCCTGTCTATCTTTCTTTCTTTCTCATTCTTTCTCTTGAAACTACTCTTGGACTAAGCTAGCAAGTACTACGTAGAACATTATTTTTTATTATTCTTCTCAATCGCTTTTGATCTCATCGATATCCCTCTTAAAATCGGATTTTCTTGTCGCAAATGTGACAAAGAAGAAAATCCGTATTAACTTATTTCATTAAAATAATAATCCTTGGTTTATAATTTGTTTAAAAAACAATTCATGGCGTGTGTTGATTAAAGACAACAAGAAATAGAAAATATACATATCGTTTCAAAAGTACGATATTTTATTAGTAAAATTTCAACGTTTACGTAATCATTGAAATTATAGGGAAAATTAACGAATACGAGAAAAGGAGGAACAAATTTTTCTATCATTCGCATAAGTTAATTTATATATTGTTGTTTTAATCAATTCCACAACACGACAATTGTATTTATCCTAACCGATAAATATTGTATTGGAACTGTAAATGACTATTTTTTATTTTATTATTCTTTTCAACGAATCAATAACGAGAGAGTTAACGAATTCGAAATCGAATAATACGTTTTTAGGTCGAAAGGATTTGAATATCGAAAGGACACGTTCGTTTGTTCGATTCGTCTAACTCAGCTGTCTCAGCGAGTCGTTTATCGATCGTTCTCTCTCTATCTTTCTCTTTTTTTGGGACGTGTTTGTGTCCAACATAGAACAGGATCAACGAACGCGACTAATGTTAGGAACGAATTGACTTGGTTATTAAAGAAATTTATATCAAAAATCAATTAGTTATTTATTATACACAGATAATTAATTTCTTTACATGTTTACGTAATTCAATATACGAATTCTCTCATTGAAATAATTATAATATAAAATATTGGTTATTAAAGAAACTTAGGATCGAAAATCGATAACTCTTACGTAAATAGATCATTAATTTACTTATATAATTATGAGATAAAAAAAATGTATATTAAATTCAATTTAAACACGCATACTCTCTCTCTCTCTCTTCTCTCTCTACAAATGAGTTATTTTAATAAAAAACTTAGGGTAAAGCATCAATTATTTATGTACATAGATAATTAATCTATTTATATATTATACTTGTGTAAAAAGAAAAAATATTTTTCATTTAATATAAGAATTCTTTCATTGATCTTTGTAAATTCGAATTGAACGTCAAGTTGGACGTTTTATTTTACGCTCCCGTTAATCCTGAGAGGCTCTTACGTTCGTTTCCGATGATCAGTCGACAAAGAATGCTCGTAGCTCGAGGAAAACTCGGAAAGGAAAGGAGAGTCGAAGAAGGTGTTCGAGAAGGAGTGAAATTCGTTCGCGAGAGTGAAAGGCGTTAGGAAGCTTCGTGGACCGTAATGGCGTCGATTGCATAATACGAATCGCGTGTGCGCGAGCGTGAAACGTAAGATTGCGCGTGTATTTATTTCTCTTTCTTACTTTTTTTCTTCCTCTTTCTCTTTCTCTCTCTTTCTCTTTCCTTTTCGATTTCTTTTCTTCTTTTTTTGTCCATTTACTTACCTTACTTAATATTTTTTCTTTCCTCTTACATTTTTCATTTTCTATCTCTCTCTCTCTCTTTCTATATTTGCGAGATAAATTCAACATATTACGTGGGTAACGACGATCCTTTCTCGTTTCTTTGCATAAGTCATACTAACAAAAGTAAATACGGATAAAACGTCAATGATCATAATGTCAATAATCCATTAACATTTCCAGGGATTACTGATTGACATAAGTTTTTTAACAAATTTTTCTTTTCCTTTTTACGATATACATTTTTAATCAAAATTATTGGTTTTTTCTTATCGATCGAATAATTCTGACAAATAAATTATAACATAATTTACTCAATAAACATTAATTCTATTGTTGAGAGATGTTGAAAATAATCGATCCAATTACAGCGTAGTCGTAATTTTGTCCAACTTTTTGTATCCTTTCGAATTGTCGGAATTCAACAGTTTCGTGCAAGAAATGACTTTCTGCGACGTAGAATCGTTCGTTCTTTGACGTTAATCGGCTTATATGACCTCGGACAAGTTTATTCCTATAAGTAACACAGTCAAAAAGTTTTTATCTCGAGTTTAATCGACGTCGCTGGACCAACGACCACGATAGAAAGAAAGAAAGAAAGAAAGAAGGGGAAGAAAGACAGATAGAAAAAAAGAGAAAGATAAAAATAGTTGGACAGATAATTCTTGAAAAGGATACATACATCTTTCTATATCACAGTGTGTGTGTGTGTGTATGCGACTGAAACAATGCTACGTAAAAGGAACTAAAGCTTTTCACAGTTCAAGGTTAGTTAGTTCGTAAATTTTTAACTCTTTCCTATGGACCAGGAATTATAAATTTATAAAAGCTAATATTTGCTTTGAGCCGCGATACGTCAACTGTTCTTTTACACATATACACAAACGTATACGTAAAGAGCATAAAAGTCGGAAAATATTCTCTATTCGTTATATTCTTCTTCTTCCATTGGCCTTGAGCCATATCCAATGTCTCGTCCAGTCGTAGAAGAAAAATGATTTAACGAGTTTCCACTTTTACTTACCGCTTATTGTCTTCTTTAGTCATGAATTAATACGGATTGTTCGGAATTTCAATCGATCGGGAATACTCAATAATTCAAGAATCCATTCATTATGTCAGTTCTTTTTCATGCGTTTTTTTTCTTTTCTTTTCACAGATAAACCGTAAGATTTAAAATCTGATATTAGTCACGTTATTCGTACATTATTTGATTTGACAAATAAAATTAATATCTCTTTTTCTGTATTTTCTTTTTAAAATATTTAATTAATTTTAAATAATATTATTTTACAATTTTACATTTATTTTCTATTTCTACTCTATTTTTACTATTTATATAAATTTTCCTACGTTGTGTGTGTTTTTTTTTTCTTTGGCATACTAATAGGAATTTATTCTGGAATACCAAGAAACAAATTCGTTTATCTTTCTTTTACTATTTTGTAATGGAGTATTTTCTCTTGGGAGAATAGGAATAGTAAGGTTTTCAGGTTAAATCGAGTAAACGGTGTCTTATTCGTGGAAAAGATCAACTTCTCTCCCTACCGAGGAGAGATTACCGTTTTATAAAGAGACCATTTATCACCTAAGCGTGTGTGCACTCGTCCTACGAAATAAGTATTTCGCCATGAGTTAGAAACACAGCAAATAGCAAACACAGCAGAGAGGAGGAAAGCGTAGTACGGTGTAACAGAGTATAGCAGAGTATAGCAGAGTATAGCAGAGTATAGCAGAGTATAGCAGCACAGCTTTCTCGTACGTCTCGAAGGTCTCTTGGACGTGGTGCAATGATGTCAAACGATTACGCACATGGGGAAACCATTCGTGGATATAATGCACAATTTTTATCACAAATTTATCTTTACCTGTTTTCTCATCTCGTCGAAATAGAAATAGAAATATTCCTTTGTACAATTTATATCTCTAACATATATTTTCTATTCTCATTTTCTTGTTCCTTTTTCCATTCTTTTCCTTTTCTCTCTTTCTCTCTTGCTTTTATCAATCGAAGCGTGAAACTTATTTTACCCGATTGAATGAAAATATTTTGTTCTTCCATATTTCAATAGATTTTTGGAGTTTGAAAAAAGAAAATAAGAATTATATCTCCGGAATGGCAGTTTTGAGATAATTTGAGAGAAAAGAAAAAGGAAGAAGAAAGTAAAAAACGATGCAGAGGATATACTTTCCTTTTTTTTTTTTAATGTTGTATTTTTGATTGTTCGACGAATGTAGGTCGCCGTAGTTTTCCTTGGCATGCTAGCGTGCTCCGTAGCCGCGGATAAGTACACAACGAAATACGACAACATCGACTTGGACCAGATACTGAAGAGTGATCGTCTGCTCAACAACTACGTAAACTGTCTTCTGGATGTCGGCAATTGTACACCCGATGGACACGAGCTCAAGAGTGAGTGTAGTAGAGATTTTTTCAAAACTTTTTACCTTTTATCCTACTCTCACACACACACACACACATACACATGTATAGGGTATATATATAAGCTAAATGGTAGAAGCTTTGTCGTGACAGCAGTTTAATACAACTTGTAAGAAAAGGGCCAGCGGCTCTTCAGCCATAACTTTTTCTTACCATCAACGCGATCTACTATATTCTTTCTTTTACATTTTCTTTTCTTTATTCTTCTTTAAATAACGCTATATATTATATCTTTATATATTTTTTTTTCCTTTTCTTACAAAATTATTAGCAGTTCTAGGAGATCTTTCTTTTTCTTGTTGTTTTTTTTTTTTGGTAGAAACAAAGTTGGTTAACTTTTTAACCCCATTCGCTCTATTGCTTCAATTTTTTTCAAATAATTTTTCAACGTAGTGTCGTTAAATATATCCGACATCAGTTAATACATATTTAAAACAAAAAAATGTAAATTGTAAAATATTAATCATATTTTTAAATAATTTACAAACACAATATGAGGCATTTAGTAAGTTTTGATTACGTTAATAATTTTTGGTTGCATATATTTAAAAAAGAAAAGAAAACAAATCAAAACAAAACAAAACAAAAAAACATCATTCAAATTACTATAGTTTATCTTTGGTTTACCTTTTTTTATATTTTTTCTTCTTTTACCATCATGAATTCTTCCTTATCCTTATCTATCCATCTTTATTCGGTCCTTTCCAGTTTCCTGATCCTTCCACTGTTCCTTGCTGCTTTATCGTACGAATTCCGTAACTCTCTTCTTCCTCGCTTGCTCTCAAGGGACTCCTACTTTTCCAGATCCAATAAGCAGTGTTCTTTCTTTCTTTCTTTCTTTCTTTCTTTCTTTCTTTCTTTCTTTCTTTCTTTTTTTTATTCTTTCTTTCTTTCATTCATTCATTCCTTTCTTTCTTATTTCGATCTTTCTCTTTTACTCTACCTACCATTCTACAATTTTCTATCTCTTTACAAAAACGAGCATGCTTTTCCATTCGTCCATCTTGTATTTCTTTCTTTCTTTATCTCTCTCTCTTTCTCTCTGTGTGTGTCCCTTCCTCTTTTATTCTTTGTTATCAGTTTCAACTGTTGAAACGAAACGCATCGTGTAACCCTGTCAAATATTGGACGAGGGATCGTAACCATGTCGTGGTCAAAGTCGTGAAAGTAGGTCAGAGAAACGAGTAGTATACCGTTAAAGTAACGCTGACCATCCAGAAAATTCGAGCCTCTAACTTCTAGATTCTACTTATATATATAGTTATGCAATAGATATACCGGGTGAAGTATTTAAAAAAAGCTCAACTAATAAATCGATTGTTATTAACGATAGAAAAATATATACAGGTAGCCCTCCTACAACACGATTTCGTTCTAACACGATAAGAAAATTGCAAAAACCTTTGTACAGCACTGTGCTTCTACCGTCTTAAAGATCCAGTGTAACCCCCCTTTTTATACTGGCTCTGGGTCTCATACAACACGATTTCACACAACACGGAATTTTCTAGGAACCTATCTACCGTGTTAGAGAAAAAATTAAAACAAAAAAAAAATTTTACTTATACCTATCCCTTTTTTTAATCCTCAGTCATTCGTTTATCGTTTTACCCGTTCTTTACGTTTTTATTTAATAATTTGATTTTTTTCTTTTTATATATACAAGTTAACCTTCTCATATTTTCTTTATGTATTTATCAAATGCATGATCCATCTAATTTACATATAAACAAAAAATAACCCAATCCTACATAAAATAACCCGGTATATGTGTATATAGGTTTAGGAGGATCTTGATTTTTCTTTCTTTCATCATCCTGAAACGCATCTTCTCGTTTTCCTTCGGGAAAAGACAGGAGACTTCTTCTCAGATTCCATTTCCCAAGTTTTTCTCATTGCTAGTGGAATATGAGAAACTTTACAAATGTAGAGAGAGAAAGAGAGAGAAAGATTCCTATCTCTATTTTGAAATCGAGTACATTCAATCTATAAATTAATAAATATTAAAATTATAAGTCTGTTCTCGATATATAACGATCATTCGATATTTCATTTACAATCAAAGGGAATCAAGTAAAAAAAAGATAAATTGGAAAATCATTAAAAAGTATATATTCGATTACCATATTAAACGTTAAAGATAAATAGGTATTCTAGATATTTGAACTACTTTTAAACTTATACTTATTATTATCGGTTTTAATAAAGTCGAGATATCTTTCCTTTTTACTACACATCCCACTCCCATTTTTCCTCTCCCTCCTCCCTCGATCCCCATCTCATTCCCAGATCCCGATCGAAAGGAATACGCGTGAACGTCCTTTTTCCTTGAAATTTCCTTTTTCTTCTTCAACGATTATGTCGTTCCGGCGTTTCTCTTCGACGAATCCGTTCGAGTGAATATAAAGAGGAGACTCGAGAGGAGATCATAAAATGAATTTTATTGCATCTACGCAGACCTTGTATGTATACTTACCATACGTACGTGGACCCGTTTTATTCCAAAGATTTCGAGTTTTCCTTTCTTATCCTTTCCTGTTTCTTATCATTTTCTTTCTTTTTTTTTTATCTAATATTTTATTTTTCTCTTCCGGTTAAAATCGTAGAAATTGTGAAGCTTTGAAAATTATGATTTGAAAAAAAAATAATATTTATTAATAAATCAAAAATGTTGACTTTATTTGTTCACTTATTATGTGACTTAAGATAAAAGGGAAAGACAGAAAAACTATTTTATGGATCGAAAGAGTAGAAAATTTTAAATCACGTCTATGAAGGGTTCGTTGTTAGAATATAAAATGATTTGAAGGTTTAGGGTAAGATTTAGGTATATCGGTTAACGCTACTAATGAAATTTCTCGACGTAAAACGAAATTACTTTTCAAAAGATCCAAAAAAAAAAAAGGATAAAACGGTATCCTTTCTACGAACGATCACGAACGAAGAGAAAATTTTCGATTTCTAATTAAGATAGTTTTAGAACGTGGTCAGATAACAAAAGTTACTATATCTGATCGTTTTATTTTCTATTATAGTTACCACCAAGTAATAATGAAAGATCCTTTTTACAACAGAATTTCTTTTTCTAAATGAATCGAACAACTACGACGACATTATATTATCGTATATCTGTATCTGTTTTCATTTATTTTTGAAGTGAAAACTTCTTTAGTCGCGTTAGACGATTTATGGTAGGGAAAAATCTTATGGGTTCGCGTCAGCAACATGCTAATGCACGCGCATACACATATACACACCGACACATTGTATATACTCGATTGTATGTGAGTGTTATTTGAAAATTTACTGATTTCTACAAAAGAAGGTGTGTCGGTTTTGGTCGAAAGCCCCCTTTACGTGTGTAATTTGAAAAAATTTGAGTATGTGTGAAGTATTGCAGAACCTTCTTTTATTATTAGGTGTACAAATAAGTTTTCGCCGTTCTTATTAAAAAATTAAGCATTTGATGATTTTAAATGATGTAAAATTGTTTGCTGAGTTACTCCTAATATAAGTGCCTGTTTTTTTTGCGTTTGGCACGAATTTTCAACCAATAATATTTCTAATTCTGCGTATTCGTACACTTTCAGCCTTCCGTTACGTATTTTATCTTCGACGTCACAGTCTCTGTTCTTGAACTATAAAAACCATTCATGAAAACTTCTCTAACTTAAAAAAGCCTCATCATATGCTTCTACGAGCAATCGATGCGCATCAGCTGCAAATTTCTTCTAATTCAAAAAGTAAATCGAAAGTTCCCGCAAATGACGCTTATTCGGCCTAAAACTCGACATTTTCGAAGGAAAAAAAATATCCGATACCAATACAAAATCACTAATATATCAAGATTATGTTGTCGAGAGATGTCTTAATTTACGATATGACGTTTTACATCAGACCATTTTAACCATAATTTAATGATAAAGCTATACTTTGTTGAACGGCGATAACTTATTTGTACACCTAATATAAATCATTAAATTGTCAAATAACACACACACACACATACAATCGGGTATATACAATGTGTTGGCGTTTTTAATTGTAATTTTTAATATTACAATCAGTTTGAAAAAACCAAAGAAATATTCTTCACCGAACGATACAGATGCATTTGAAGCTTGCAATAATGGAATTGAAATAAATGAGGATGGCATTTCGAAAAGTAAATGGAAATGATTGTTTAGAAAATTGAAGAAATTTTGTTCGATCGAGTATCGATGGCGCGGGGTTTGTAGGGGAGAGGGTAAAGGGAGCGAGGGTGACATAAAATTGATTAACGAAGTGATATAACAATGTTACCCTACATTCATCGATCTATTGGAAATAAATCCGTGTAAAAATACGTATCTCCATTTCTCTCGGGTTCACATTTACATACTCGAAATACTACTCTACACCATACTCGATACGGGAATGTAATATTCGGGGGTTTTTTTTTTCTTCTTTTCTCTCTCTCCCTCCCTTCCTCCCTCTTTCCCCCTTTTTTTGTTTTTCTTTTTTTATTTATTTTTTTTTTTTATTTCGAAAGCAACGAGAAAAATGTTTCAATGTTTCGTTTACGCGTACGTATATATAGATATACACTTAAATAAAAAAAAAAAGAAAAATAAAAAATAAGCCAGGGATGATTCTTTTTGAATTCATTTCGTTGTTTTGTTATTTATTTTTTTTTTAATTCTCCCTCGCTCGCGTGTTGGCTTTTAGATATTTAATTAACAAAAACACAACGGCTCGTTGATTGGACCATTGTATCGTGCGAATATATGTTGAGAGAGTTAATAAATTAGTTTACTTGATAAAAGGTGATGCTTGTTAAGTACGTTTTATTGTACAATACCTTATTCACCTCTTAAAGTTATCAAATGTTTAATATAATAAAACCAATTATAAAGGCAACTTAATCGTTGCATTGATACTGAAGGTATGGAATGCTTTAATTGAATTGCAATTCGGTGATAAACGAGTTGGTTTTTTTTTTTATGCACGCAATTTATATTTCATCGATAGATAACTACGATCGTTTGATTTCTTTTTATTCGTATCCTTTTTGTTTCTACTCGTTTTTATTTCATTTTAAATTTATCTGTAATCATTTCATCGTAATTCGTGGTAAACGCGTTCGGTGTTTAACACACAATTTATGTTGTTGAATAAGTTTGATCATTTGATTCTCTACTTAACACTATTCGAGGTTACTTGATTAGAAGATGGAGAAATGAAAGAGAAAGAGAGGAAGAGAAGAAAGACAGAGAAAGAAAGAAAGAGGGAAAGAGAAAGAGAGAGAGAGAAAGGAAGATAGAAAGCTGATCGGATTTTCTTCATTAGATATTCCGTCGCTAAGAAAATCCTCTTAGTTGCGATTGTTTTGAGAAAGTCTCCTAGTTCTTCACGAAGGATCGAACTTACGATACGATTTGCAATTCGTAAATAACGTGTAGCTTAATGAATATTTATGCATATGAGTTAGAATGAATGGGAAGGGTAAAATAAGGATTTATGTTAAAGTAGTTGAATGGTTAAAAGAATAAGGTGATAATGGAATAATCGCGACAAAATGAATTGGTTTTAAAGTCATTTATAAAAAATACTTGCAAAAATAAGAAGAAGATATAGAAGAAGAAGGTGAAGGAAGAAGAAGAAGATCGTGTCCTCAAAGTATAGAAAAAGAGTAGGAAGATATTCAATATTTGCTCGTAGATACCAAAAGAGAAGAGAAGAGAAGAGAAATTTCAACTTTGACGAAAAGTTTAAGGGGTAGCTGTCTTACTCTAAAAGTTAACTAAGTTTCTGGATGGTTCTTCTTCCGGATGGCAAATAAAAAGGAGAGGGGGGATGGTATGATTTAACGGTGCGATCTTAAATAATACTTCTCGCTGTTAAACGTTAATGAAAAATATACAAAAAGAAAATGTCATCTTTGAAATATAGTTACTTGTTCTATTTTTTAAAATGTACAATTAATTATTTATATATGGAGAATATTGTCTGTCGCTTTTTAAATAGAGAAAAAATAATTTTTGGATTCAATAAACTTTTAATTTGATCAACGAATACAATTTATTTTGTCAGGATGAATATTAAACGTTGACGAAATGTACAAAAAGAATATTCTTCTTTGAAATTAAATATTATATTATATACCTATTCTTTTTTAATATATATATATATATTAATATAATGAATTATTTTTCGAATGAATGAACTTTCAATTTCAATAATGAACAAAATTCGTTTCATTAGTATGAATATTAACGACGATTCTATATAACAATAATGATTATTAATTTGATTGGACGTCGTGTATATTAACAAAAATAGAAATTTCTTTTTGAAATAAATCAAAGAAAAATAATGTATAATAATATTGAAAATAGATTAGAATATTTATGAAAGGATATACGAAGTGAAACAATCGTAGGATAATAATTTCGATCCCATCATCAACGTGTTCATTCGTTTGTTCGATACGTCTCGAAATCGAGATTACGTTTGCGTTAACGCGTGCTGTTAATGTAGGACTTTGAAAAGCGTGTGATCGTGCAAACGTTTATTGTTCCTTGACGAAACGGAACGGGTACAAGCTATTATAATACCGCAGAATCGTTATCTCTATAATTATGCTAATATCTTTGGAGGATTAGCGAGCCGTGACTATTCGATCGTATAAATATTCAAATATTCGACATACTATTCACATTGACTCTCGTGCTCGTGTGAATACACACACGCAAACACGAACTCACATATACATATAAACGTAAATTCTATTACGTATCCCGGTTATTCAAATTTCATTCGTCAGACGTGGAAGCGATCCATTCGAACGTTCGAGTTGGTCCTTACACGTACACATGCACCTACACACGCACATACACACACATATATATATAGGCAATACATCTATATATTTCATCTACATACATACGTATCTTAACTGATTTACCTTTATCACGTTGGATTTTTTTCTCTATTTTTCTTTCAGTATTTTTTTTAGATTTTCTTTTATTTTATTCCCTTATCTGATTCAAATACGAACGAAAAACTCGTAGATCTTATTGGTAATCCAAATTTTTTTAACGAAGAATCGTATTACTTTTTCTGTTAAACGCATGGCCAGTCAATAAGGGGTTTAAATAATTGAAAATTGAAATATTTTCATATTCTTCAGTCAGTTTTATTAAATGAGGATAGAAATAAAAATCTTACGTTTAATTCGAAAGAAAAACATTCTTTTTCTATTTTGTTGTGTAGATAAAAGCTTCTCTCTTATAAAACGAACTAGTAAGACTGGTACGATAATAATCTTGACCATCGATCATTTACGTAATTTATGAGAACTACAGGTATAGCGTGAATAAACCAAAAAAAAAAAATAAATGCTTTTTATGTGGCCTTAATCGATAGGTATTATTGCTGCATAGAATTAAAAACATCGAGATTTAAATAAATTAAATTTTTTTTATCTTCTTGTCAGTATCTTCATTGCACGTTGCGTATATTCAAAAAAATATATAAAAAAATTGAAGGCAGTCAGGACTGCCGATAGAAGTAAAAACTTAAAACTGTATTTTGAATTTTCAAACTGAAAATTTGTGTATCGGTGTGTATATGTGTATGCGCGCGCATTAGCATGTTGCTGACGCGAACCCATAAGATTTTCCCTTATCATAAATCGTCTAACGCGACTAAAGAAGTTTTCACTTCAAAAATAAATAAGAAAAAAAATAATTTTTTCTTTCCTTCTCTCTTTCTCTCTTTTTCATTCGTCAGATTTTCAAGAAACAGAGTACAAAATATAAGAGTAGAATTTTAATTAAAATTTACATATGAAATTATTGAAAAATATCATATTTGATATTTGATTGAATAATTGATTTACTTTTTCTTCTTCTTCTTTTTTTCATCTTTTTCGTACCACACTGCCGGTAGATTTCATTTAACGAAATATATCTGTGCACGTATGTGTATGTTGGTTTTTCTCAGAGCAAAATTTAGGTTGGATATTCGAGAGGTATTCTATCTTCCTCTCTCTCTTTCTCCCTTTCTTTGGACGTTGACCAACAGCAGGAACACCGAAGTGCTGGTAGAAGAGAGTAAGTCGAGCGACTGGTGCAAATGACGGCCAGGATAAAAAAAAGTCGAGTGATTTTTGGATAGTAGAAAAGTGTACTTGAAAGGATTAGGGGAGTGCAAGGAGAGTTAGAAGTTCAGTTTTAACAAAAAAAGAAAATAGGAAAAATTTATCCCCTTCTATTCTAAAAATTCAGACAAATTAACGACACTTTACGAAATTTCTCACACTTTTTTTCAAATTGGACGAATAATTTTTCTATTTTATTTCTTAATTTCTTTCGTTTATACGAGAGAAACTTTAATCGTGTCGTAAGAGAAAAAAAAAAGGGCGAAGAAGTTCTTCGAAGAAAAGGGTGTGAAAAAGAAGATCCATCGAGAGAGAGAGAGAGAGAGAGAGAGAGAGAAAGAGAAAAAATATGATAACATCGTCACAGCTGTTGGGGCTCGATAGAAAAGACGTTTTCTTTCACTATGTTTACCCCTTCCTATTTGCAAGGAAACGATGATATTTCCTGCTTCCTTAAATCCGAAAAAAGAAATATATAAACTTGTCTTCTTCGATAAAATGTGGGGGAGAAAGATTAATATATATCAATTCATATATAAATATATATATATTTCTTTTTATTATATATCGATCTTTTTAATGATGCGTATGTAATATGCAAATATTTTATATTTTCCTCTCTTTTTCTTGCTTCCCATTTTTTTCATCAATATTATTATATTCGTCATTAATATCTCATTTATTAATTAAATTATATATAATTATTATGCAATAATAAATATCCTAGACTGGTAGCAAATAACGCATATCATTCTTACGTAAACACATACTTCATTAAAAAAAAAAAAAAGAAAAAATAAAACACGGGAAAACGATAAGAAACAACTAAAAAAGAAAGGAAAGGTTAAAAAAGTAAACGAGGAATCGTTTATGCATTTATACGCGCAATATTTCTGTTCATTAATCTAACTATTGTTATTATTATATATATTTTATTATGTGCAGAACTTATGGCACGGTTAAACGTTGATTTAATCCAAATAAATACGCGGACGTTTTTAGTAGCAATCCCTTTCCTGTGGTAGTAGTGGTGGCGATGGTGGTGGTGGTGGTGGTGGCGGCGGCCGATCGATGAGAGCAATTTTTTCGCAGTTTTCTTTTGCTAAAAAATACGAACGAGAGTTGAACAAGGAGAGATAGATAGATAGATTGATAGATATATAGAGAAAGAGAGAAAAGGAGAGAGACCCGTACGAAAAATGAACGGGAACGTTGTATAGGGTGAGAGATGAGCGGGGGAGGGCTGAGTGTTGAACGTACAGTAGTGCGAATCGGTTTACAAAATAATCGGAAGCATCGATTCGGTTTACGCGTATATATGTATGCATGTATGCATGTATTCGTGTACGATGCTATGAACACAAATAAAAAAAAATAAAAAGAAGAAAAAAAGAAAAAAATGACAGAGAGAGAGAGAGAGAGAGAGAGAGAAAATTTTCTACGAGCAGCCCAGCCAATAGGAACGCATGTGAAATGCGCATTCGTTTTTACCTCGTGCGGCTTCCCCTTTCAAATATCCCTCTCATAAATTCTTCATTGTATTCGGGACAACGCGCTTCTATTCCTCTTTCTACCCCTATTTCTACTACCCTCTCCCTCCCACTCCTTCTCTTTACTCTCTCATCTTGGTCCTCTATTTTACATTCAACTATCATTCTGTTCGTGAAAATTCGTGAAATTCTTACGAAACTCGACAATGATGTTCGATAATTTACTCACCCTTCTTAATTTCCAACCTCCATCAACTTTCTACAAGTCTTACGTATTCGATCGGTATGGAATTTTGGTGTCGTTAATAGTCATTGAGGATAATGGTGTAAGGAGTGAGAGAGAGTTGGGTTACTCGAGATTTATTTGTAAACTTATAATCATGAATTACATATTTACGATACGATCATTACAAGTTATTATTTTTTCATTTGTAGTTTATAGTTTTGTTAATGTTAAAAATATAATTTAGTATCAAAGGAAGATGATTAGAAATAACTATTTGTTTTCAATGAAATTATTGGAACATTTGTTTAGGATAATACAAAATAATAACAGAGCGATGATCCTGAAGTATGATTTCTTAACGTCTGATATTTTTGTTTGTCTCTTTTTGTTCCAGAATCTCTCCCGGATGCATTGCAAAATGACTGTAGCAAGTGCAGCGAGAAACAGAGGACTGGTAGCGAGAAGGTCGTCCGGTACCTTGTCAACCAGGTACATTTACCTTAGCTTCCGTCACCTTTCCCAGGTTAATTAAGAGTAAACGGAACGAATTGAACGTAACTGTTCGTTCTGGTTAAATGGAATTGTTAGCAGAAGGAGGGGTATATGGAATTGCGTTGTTCTAATTATAAAGAAAACTAGTTTTACTTTTATAGATTGCAGATTATTATCAACATTTTTTCTAATCGATTAATCGGTCAAGGTAACATAAACAGAAACATGGTATACAAAGCTCTGATAATTGTAATTAAAGGATAAATGATTTTTTAGTTTTGCATAAAGTTTCTCTAAGATATTGTTTTTTGAATTAATTTGGAAATTTACCAACAAAAAATGTGACATTTCTTTTCAATCTTTTGATATTATTGTTATGATTAAATGATCAGGGAGAGAGAGAGAGAGAGAGAGAGAGAGGTGTTAAATGGAATGTTAAAATTTGTTAATATTTGCATAAACATTTGTTGGTGGATTTCGTAACTACTATGAGAAATGTAATCTAAGGATTCGAATGCATTTTGGATGCTTAGAGGAAAGTTCAACGGTCAAAGTTAGTCCAGGAATCTGTAGATATACGTGTTTCGAGTTTATCGTTGAGAATATTGGTGTTAGGGAATATACCTTGTGACTTGCGATATTCTCTAGCTGCCTCGAAAATCGTGATCGGAGTGATAAAACGAGAAATTTTCTTTCTATTTCGTAACAAATCGATGTTTTCNGTGTATCTAAAATGATACAAAAGTTACAGGGTTAACGTGGTAACGTGTTAACAAGATAACGTGTTAAGTATAATTATGGTCTGTTAAGATTGAACAAAAGAATTTAAGTATTAAGAACGTTACATTTTTTTCTTTTTTTACATTTTATTTTTCCTATAAAAAGGAAAAAAAAATCGTAACGTTGAAGGAAAGTTTTAAGTACAGTTAAGAGTGGTGTTGGAATTTAACAAGGAATTAAAAGTATCAAGGAAACGTTTTGATTTTCTTTTTTTATTATTATTGTTTTTTCTGTATGTGTGGATATGTGTGTGCGTGTGTGTATGTGTGGGTGTGTTTTTCTTTGGTATTTATTTTTTATTTATTTTTTGTTGGTTTCCTTGTTACATCATACATCACGATCTTCTCGCGGTGTACTTTTAGCCCTTTTATCCAGAAAATGCGATGTTTGTACACTAGTCACGGTCGACAATAATTTATTTCTGACCGCGGCAGCCTCTCCTAGCTTTCAAAGTACGTTCTCTTTCTCACATACACCCACACACATACATACATATATATATATACATATGTGTATATACATATACGTATTTCTAATACATAGATACTTTCGTTCTATCTCATTCCCTTTCTCTCCCTCGAAAGCAGTTCGACACTTCGGAAGAGATAAATCTAAGTACAATGTCGAGAAAAGTTTCGCGTGGCAGAAGTTTGAAGTACGAAATGTCACCCTTGAGACCACCCGCTTAATTTCCTGACGTTGTCTCAACCAACGAAAATATGTATGGCATCTATATAAGTACTTATTTAACCTATGTATACGTGTTTTATATAAGGTGTATCTAAAATTATTTCATATACACACACACATACTACATACGTTGTTTACCTATATTTAACATGTTTGAATATTTTCACATATATAGACAGGTAATATAATTTATTTCAAATTCAAAGTTATTTATAACTTTTTTTCCTATTTTTCTTTTTTAACCACTTGCGCTACGATTAAATTCTCTGTTACGCGTGCCGTGCGCTACTATTTAAAACGCATTAGCTGACTGCAGCGGACGTTATTCCAATTGTTCCGATAAATTCCTATCGACGTGGTATCGCTTGCGATTACGGAACACAAACATCTTGACGTACGTGGCACGTCTTTACAGCGTGAATGGTTAATGGTAATTAAATATAATCTTTTTCTTTTTTAAGAATATTAATATATTAATATTAATAAAACACGCGTTGATACTTTAATGCATAAAATATGAAAATTTTTAATTAAAATAAAACCCGTTTCCCTTACGTTTCGTTTCGAATGCTGTCTGACTGTACTTTAAAAAACATTCGGTATTTATGTATCATATATATATCATCATAAAGTCTTCGTTGTTTTGTTGAACAGAATTCATATGTATTTGAAAATTGAGTGAAAACAATTCCATGTTTTCGCAGAGAGTAAAAATGACAGGGCGGAAAGGCAAACGTTCCGATGCGTTTTAACCACCAGTTGGTTTATCGATTTACCTCGACTATGCGAATACCACTGTCTTTCTGTTCTATTCTATTTTTGTTTTGTTCTATCTCTTCTCTCTCTCTCTTTCTTTATTTTTGTCTTTATGCATATCTTAATTATTAGGCAGAGGCAGGAAAATATTTTTGTACTGGGAGATAAAATTTCTCGCTATTGTCCGCTTTTACTGAAAAGCGTTCTCGAATTAGCATAAAAATATTAAAACCGATGATTATTCATTCTATATATAGGAAGGAAAAGCTTTCTTTAAAAAGATTTTTCGTCAAATATAGTTAAAAAAGTTTTAATAAACGTGCGAGCTGACTTTATTGAAAAAAATCCTTTCTTTGTTTCTTTTTTCTCTCTCTCACTCTCTCTTTCATTCCATGAAATGATTAAATTTGCAGGACCGAAATTAGAAATGTATTAAAAAAAATGAAAAAAAAAAAAATAGATTACGACGAAAAGAAAAAGAAGAGAAGAAGGTGGAGAATTTTCTAGTTTCAACGATCGAGAAATCTTAAACTCGAAGAAGAAAGCTTGCTTCCGACCATTGAATCGCGTTTCTGAGCGATCGAAAAGTTTCCAAGTTTCGACTTGATAAATTAACTTTTCTTTAGCGTTCACAAAATTAACGTTATACGTTCTTTAACAGGATAGAAAATAAAATAGAGAGAGAGAGAGAGAGAAAGAGAAAGAAAAAACAAAGGGAGAATAAAAGAGAAGATTCAAGCTTGGATCATCGATCTCTCTTGTATTTCACCTTTCAAAAGGTTACGGTAAAAGAAAATATACGACTGATCGTTCCTTCGTCCGTTTGTTTTTTGTATTGTATGTAGTTATTTATTTATTTATAAGACACGTCCGTTGTAAGAGTCGAGCATTGAAAGTAATTGTTTACCATTGGTTTCTAAGTTTACGTTTGGATTTCAATACGTACGGACGTGTTTTAGAATATATCAGAATATTTAAAAACGAATTTTATATTTGTATTATATTTATTTAAAGTATATCGATATTATTAGGTTGGTGTATATGAAATATCGGATTTTTAAGTTTCTTCACCTTATCAATTTCAGAAAGATGTCGTAATATTGTTGTATGGTCAACTTTCATCCTGGTAGCAAGTTCCCTCGTGGATACAGTTTGATTCGCTTCCACCAATGTCGTGTAAATAAAATCCGACGTTTCATATGCACCAACCTAATACTTTCGTTTATGATATAGGTGTAATAGAATCATTAGTTGAACATTAAGTTATTATAATCATTATAATCGTAATCATTATTATGAAAGTTTCTCTTTTATTGGTGGTGATATAAGCTGGAAAATGAAATCTAATGCCGAGATGAAAATTGGATTCTGTTGAAGTTTCTATAATATCATGTAAGTATAATAATAATTTATACTTTGATGGTAGACTTTTAGATCTGATGATCGGCAGTCGCAGTTCGTTAAAGCCCATTAGAAAGTATTCCTTTCTACCAATACGATTTAACGAGGTAGTTTGAAATACAGGTGAACCAGAGTAACTTCAGTTTCTGACGTTTTCGAGAAGTTATTGTTAGTTGTGTGAAGTTATAATTTCGAGAAATTCGAGCTTCCATTGTTTAGAATTTCGAGTGACGTCATTTCACTTGAATTGTTTCTTCTCGAAACAATTCATTTTCTAATTTTATATATAACATTATTATATTATAATTAATTTAATATAGGTAGGGGGTTTTTTTAAAAGACGTACAACGTGATACAAAAATAGATAAAATAAAAAAATAATGTTTGTAATAAATTTCTTCATTAAATAATTTCTTTTCTAATTTTTTCATCATATTATATTTCAAATATTATTAAAGTTTATTACCACATGGATAATTTAAAAAGATAACGTATACAAATAAATCAAATATGCATACGTCTAAGGTTTTGAATGTCGACATGTTTGAGAAAATTCTTAGCAATAAAAGATTAAAAGTAGATATTAATCTTTGAAAATTTATGTTAGTTTTTTCTTAAGTTTGCATATGAGGACAGTAAATTTCTTTACAACTACTCTTTGTATATTTAACATACTGCACAGGTAAACCTCTCTCTCTCATTCTTTCTCTTTTTGTCGTTCTTACTTCTTTTGTCCATATCCATTTATTTATTTATTTATCTATATATCTATTCATATATATATTTAATCAATGAGACTTACCCTCTTCATCATTTTCTCTCTTTATTTTGGTTTCTTTGTCCTAGTGTACTACTAGCCGTGTCCCACTCGAACTTTCACGAGTGGGACGCGGCTTTGTGCGTTGAGAATGTAAATGAATTACGAAATTAGGGGTACCAGTTGAGTTAAGCAGTCGATTTACATGCACGTTGCTTGACAAAGACAAAGCTTCGTAGTGTTCTGTAAGAACATCCACTTTTCGTCATCATTTCGATTTACACGCTCGGACGGACACTATGAGTTTGATGTCCTTTCTCGAATAAATTAGATCTCTTTTGGCGTACTGGATAGAAATTGTAATAGTAGTAGTAGTAATAGTAATAGTAGAAGTAATATCTTTGAAAGAACGTTAGAAAGAATTTGCTGATTACCTTTCATCGATTAAACGAACGGTGGATATTTATCAATTTTTTCATTAAAATCTACATCTCTATGTATAATGTATAATTATAATTATTTTTTAAAAAAACCTTTAACTATAGGAATTTTTTGTTATGTTATGATTCAAAATTCAACTATTAAAAGGCAACGAGTGTATGGCGTTGCTAGTTTCTAGTCTATGCAAGGCCATTTCTATTGCCAATATTCGAGATTACCAATCAACTATTAAAATTCAATTATTAAATAAAAACTTATTACTTTAACAGCTAAAATAAACTATTAAAATACTTTTTATGTTTTTAAAATGGAAATTTATCACATAAAGTATTCGGGTGAATTCTTAAAACTTTTATTTCTTGATTTAGTAAAGTTAGTGACATGAGTCTTGAAAGGACATAAAGAGAGAGAGAGAGAAATAACGTGTGTTGGAGAAGAGAGGAAGTTGTACATGCCAAGGCTCTTAGGAGAACGCGCGTTTTGTGGTTTCCGCGTAACGGCAAGATATTCGAGACGGTTTCTGTCCTGGGATTCAGAGTCTGGCACCGCGCTTCTGCTCCTGGTGTCCGCAATTTGGATATCAGTGCGGTAAGAGTAACCGAATAATTTGAATGTTCTGAATGGATCGCGAATAGACGGAATTGCATGGCAACGAGTGTATGGCGTTGCTAGCTTCCAGTCTATGCAAGACCCTTTCTATTGCCAATATTCGAGATTACCAACCAACGCCGTGCCATTAAGTCTACGCCTATGTTTTCCCTTATTTTTCGTTTATTATTTTATTCTTTTATTTATTTATTTATTTTTTTTTTTTACACGAAAATCCACGTCTGAAAAATGTTGGTAAATGAAAAGATGCGAGTTTTGTCAAAGTAAATTGGATTAATAATGTCGAGTATTTCTGTTATTTATTTTTTTATTCAGCAAGAAAATTTATTATTACCATTATTGCTGTTTAAGGTATAAAAAGTATTACGATAGATCTAATTTATTATTACTATAATTTCAATAGTGAATAATATAATTTTTTATAAAGATCAATCATTTGTAAAATCTGAATATGCACAATTAATCGTTAAGTTCAATAATAATTAATAATCGTTTAATCTTGTAGAAAATTATATCGAATTAAGTGTATCGATTATTCCATGCTTTTATTGAAAATCTTCCAGTGTCATAGTCAGACTTTGGTCCACGTATTTGAAGACGCATCGTCGTCTTTTATTTCAAACGGCATTGTTTTTGACATCGTCGATGTTACCTTTGTGTTTGTTTGTATGTGTCCGTGTACGTGAGGGTGTGTGTTTGAAGGTAAGGCGATATTTTAAAAAGGGGTGACTCTCGACGATTACGGACTGTCGTGAAAACGTAACCGGAACGACATACAGGACGTCGAGCGAAATAGGTCAACGTTCTTGCTGAAAAGTTTCATAGCTGTATGTATATATGTGTGGTTGTGTAAGTATACGTAAGTTTAGGTGTATGTCTACCCATGTACTAAGAATTCAGCGAGTTGAAAGATAGCAGAGGAAATGGATCAAACGGAAAATGTGAACATGTAGAACTTATTTGTAGAAATTCTTCGATTTCCGTGTATCACGATCAAAAGAGAGGGAGAGAGAGGGAGAGAAAGTTTAAAGGAAACGATTTTGAATGGACTGTCGTTCGAATCGAATCCATACTATACTACGGTGAATTGTTATTAGCACACAATGACCCATTGTATCGACTCAATGATTTTTATGCGAAAGAATTTTCTCGCCAAAGTGCCAACGAACGTTTAAGTAGTCATATATATATAGGTATATATATATATATATATTTGCTTTTTATTATTTTCCATCTATGTTCAACCATATTTTTTATTCAAAAATTTCTTTTCATCATCGTAAATAATTTTTGGACATTGTTTTTTTTCTTACTTTGATCATAATAATATTTTATCGTAATCATTTATATTATTCTTGAATCATAGAATATTTTCTCGATTGAAATTTAACAAAGAATTTTCTTTTAACTTTCAAATATTTGCCTTTTATATATTTTTGGATTTTGTTAAAGTTGAAGTTGATAATATTTCATTATGATATTTGATTTATGATATAACATTTAATTACATAATTTTCGTTATTATTGCATATTAATTAAACTTTGAAGATTTTACACAAAAGAGAAAGAGAGAGAGAGAAAGAGAGAGAGAGAGAGAGTTAGAGAATGAAAGATAAAGAGACTGACTGACTGACTGACGGTTTGACTTCTCTCATGTTAGACTGTCTAGAAAGTTCGAGGGCAAATCCTATTCTATTAAAGCCATTCGCTTTTGTCATTTTGCTTTCAGCATTCAATTGCAATATCCACGTTCTAATCGAGATAGATTGGGTATTGTCGTGTCTTACATTGTATACGTCGTGGATTAGAGCCTTTACCTGTCAGACATGCACACACACATATGTATTCCTACCTACACATAATCGTACATATATGCGTTTCGCGGCTTTGCAACGGTTCTCGGTTGACGCGATCATTTCGACGTTTAAATATTTGACATGGTAGTATCGATTGATATTTTCGTTGCGAATTACGCAAACCTCGAGAATCGATTCGTTTCAAATCATACCCTATTATAGAACATTGTAATCGATTCTGTCCTTTGCATATATACCATTAATAGTTTTTATTTGAAATATTATATTCCAAAAATATAACATTGTTAGATTTTTTCGACTCACTTGAATCTCATTATCAATCTATATATTATAAATTTATTATACACGCAGTTGCTTATTTATCGATTCAATATATTCTTCATTAAATTATGTAAATATAAATCAATTAATTAATCAAATATTTTAAATAAATCTTCGATATTTGTAATAAAATAATTGAAACACGATTAAATCATATTTTTATCTACAAAATGCGATTTTAACATCGCTAATGGATTATTTATATTTTCAATCAAATATTACTATATCACATACATAAAGTATATTTATTTAAAATATTAACCGATTAATTAATTTAAATAAGAAAAAGAAAAACAAATAATTATCCGCATAATAAAATGATTGTTTTATAACTTGAATGTTAAATTTATAGATAAATTTGTAAGATTTTGAAAAATTTGTTAAAATAAGTGAGATTTTCGATATCTCGTTGAAAAGTCTATTTTAGCAAACGACAGCAGCATGGGCATTGAAAATCAGCGAGTCGACGAGATTCCGTCAGACGTTGAAAGTAACAGAGGGAGAGAGAGAGATAGAGAGAGAGAGAGAGAGAGAGAGTAGGGTGAGAAAGCATCAAAGATTCAAGGAACATCGTTGCTCGCTTCTCTTGGCAGAATCCTCCTTGAAATTAGACAATGGCGAGTCTACGGTCATCTCGTCTCTAGCCACGTTCTTTCTGTCTTTCTTTCTCTTTCTCTCTTTATATTTCTTACTCTTTCTTTCTCGATACCTGTCACCACAGAAAATCCCACGCTCTTGGCTGTGAGCTCAGGGTGTGACCTGGATACCGAGTTTCTAAGCTTTAACCCGAAGCTTTTGCTCTTCCGGCCTCTCACTCCTTTCCTTTCGAATCTCGTTTGCGGGACGACGACGACTACGACTACGACTACTACGAAGACGAAGACGACGACGACGACGTGGCTTTTTGCTGTTGAAAGAAAGAATAAAGAGAAAAAGAGATGATAAAGGAAAAGGAATAAGTGCGAGAGAAAGGGAAAGAAAAAGATGGGTTCTAGGGTTGTGGTTTTGGTGGGGTACTGAAGAAAACGAAGAAGAAGATGAAGCTCTAGAGTATTGGGAAATGGGACGGACGAACGTAGCGGACCTTTTGGGGATATCGGAAATCCGAAAGTGGTAAATCTTCGAAAATTAGTGGATGTGGACGTTCTCCTTTGACCTTTCCCTTGTTTCTGATCAAGAAGAAGAAAGCGAGCGACCGAACGAAAGAACGAACGAGGCTCTCGCAAAACACGTGTTGGGTCTTTTTTAGATAGCGGGTGTTATTGCTCATGGGATTTGGGAATAGTATCCATGTCACATTCGATACGTACACTCGCTGAATATTCCAAGTTCTGTTAGATTGCTCTTTCTACGATATATCGAATAGAAAGAGAGAGAGGGAGAGGGAGGGGATATCAAGAAGCAGAAGAAGAAGGTGAGGGTGTGGGTGTGAGTGAGAGTGTGGGTGTTTCGAAGAAAGAGAGAGAGAGAGAGAGGGGGGATAGTAAGAAGGAGAGGGAGAAGGTGTTTCGAACTTTGCACGATGTGTCTGTCCGTTCCACAGTTATCCGTCAGAGCAGACGGCGCCGAACTTCATCGTTACTCGTACTACTCGGCACTGATAATAATAGAGCCAGACCGCGTTAGGGACTACTAACCACTTCTCGTCTTTCGAATTCCCTTGGGAAGATCGATTTCAATAACGATGTTATTCCTATGAATCGATATATATATATATCTACTTCACCATAGTTGAGCTTGTATAGAATTATTAGTAAAATATTCTCAACTATATAGAATATTGCGACGAAATTATTTGTTAATTATTTATTTGTAGATAAATAGATTGGTATTCCTACTTTATTACATTTAGCTCGAATAGAAATGATAATTAATCCTTGTTATAGTTTCTACTTTAATGAGGTGTATAGATAATTCATAAAGTGTAGGAATATATTGTAATATTAGAAGTAATTAAATATCGTTACTATTCGTGGAGTTATTTTAGAATTGTGTTCCGAGCTTGAGTAATATATTGAATTTTATCGAATTAGCGTCTAACAGTTAAATCGATAGTTGGAAATTGGACGAATTCGTGATATATTAAATTATTCGTGAAATTTATTTTTTTCTATTTTTCTATTTTTTTTCTTTTTTTTTTCTAAAACGTAATAACGACATCCGGGTACCTAACGTAGAAACGAAAACGAGCTGGAACGGAAACCGAAGCGGTGCGGATGTGTCATGAGTTCGCTTTGAAACTTCTAGAGAAAGAGAGAGAGAAAGAGAGAGAGAGGACTGTATATATGTGTGCATTTGTGTATATATGTGTATATAAGAGAAAGAGAGAGAGAGAGAGAGAGAGAGAGAGAAAAGGAAACTTTGACACGGTTGCACGCGCGGTTCATGGGAAATTAGTAACACAGCCTTCACCATTTTAACCTTTGCCATTGCTGATTACGACTGCCAAAGGACGTCTAAATACCGTAAATGTAGATAGAGATATGTATATCTTTGTATATATATACTTGTGTGTCTTTTAATATATGCGTATGGGTGTTTGTATCAATGTGGGTATATGCAGATGCAAGTGATATACTTCACGTGGAGGAAAGCATTACGTTCGAAGAGCAGCACCACTCATTCGCTTGGCCCTCGTTTACGAAATTCCCTCTCTATAATATTTACTCTTACTCGTCGAATCGGTCTTTTGTAAAATCCCACTACCACTTTACTCTTCCTTTTCCCCGTTTCTACCTTCTTCATTCCTCTCTCTTTCTCTCTCTTCAACTAGAGAAGCGACAAATTCAGATGCGGAAATACAATCAGCGTGCGTTGCACCGTACTTCGACATGTGTGGACCGTTTTCTCTGACTCTAAAACAATGCGCTTTAAATTCGCACGGAAAATTTCATTGGTTTAAAAGGCTTTCGGTTTATGGCAGCGACAAGTAACCTATGTTATCGTATACGAACACACAACGTTTGATTATTATGGAATGAATTAATTAATATTCACAATCGCACGAGCTAACCGTAAGCCAAGTAGTAGTTCGATTGATCCTTCAACGTTTTAAATAAACACCGTGTGTTCTTTATTTTCATTTTTATTTTTATTTTTATTTTTATTAATACATTGAGAATAAATTCTGCGAAGTAGTATTAATCCGTCGAAGAAAAAAACAATGCTATTTACGAATTAATTTTTATATTTTACTCATGACCACATTAAAGTAAATCACATATGTTCTTTTTATCTTTTTCATTTTTAATATTTATTTTTAATTATTCTTTTCGTGGATAAAATGTATGAAGTAATCGATGCATCATAGAAAAAAAGTTATGAAATTAATCTTGATATTTTACTGAAAGGAGAAAAACATCAATTTAACTATTTGATTAAAGTAAATCTCTCTCCCCATCTGTGCTATTTTAATTTAAAATATTTATTTGTGTGTGAATGATATGTTTTAAATTACATCGATCTATCAAATAATACAAATATTTCAATAAGTAATATTAATATTAAACTTATGAAAGAAAAAAAAAATCAATGTCACTATTCGATTATATTTGGAATCCCCATAGGTTTTATTAGAAAAATTCTTTTCAGATTCCAATGATATTTTGAAACCGATTTTAAGATCAAAATTTCTTTTCATAAATCTTTCACTCTCTTTCCTTCTTTCCTTACGAGTGTTAAGGTTCCAATAAGAGAAAATTTATAACATCGATACTAGCGTGATACGATGCATCATATCGATATTGATATATGCGTATATCGATACTGAGAAAATATCGATATCAACGTCTCTCATACCCCATCCATGAAGTATTATGGAATACGAGAAAAGATCTCTGTCTTCGATGTATATACGCAAAAGATATCGTAATAAAACTTGTAAAGTGTTCAAAGCTGCGCGAACGGCCACGATGGGATTGGTGGAATAGGAAAATTGTGGAGAAGAGGGTGAATGGTAAAGGGGTAGTTGATATATGCAATATTTTTCAATTTTCCCCTCCTCTCCACTTTATCAAAATCATTTGATTGTCTTTATATTACTTACACATGCATAGATATTCCTAATTTATTTTTTCAATATATTGTCTCTCGTTTCTAATTTTACGAAGGTGGTGGTATGAGGATTAATATAATAAAATACGAGATGTATAATATATATCGTATATAATAATATACGAGAGTTCACGTTAATTTCATTTTTAATATATTTTATCATTATTTTTAATTCTACTATGATTGCGAGAATTTGCACGAGTACGAGTATACGAGTTCGTATATTAATTAAATTGCATTTTTGTTATTCTTTTTCTTTCCTTTCTTTTTTTTCTTTCGGTATTGTTTTTCCTTGGTATATTCTTTATCCCACGGGAGAATGACGATGACACGCGAGCTATCGCGTACCTTGAAGAAAATGGGATCGACCTCAAGGAGTAAATCGTGACGAAGGTGTTCGCCTTTCGAAGAGGATCGTCGATCTCGTCGGTCCGAAGGAGACATTAAGAGGGCAGTTGGAACTATAAATCATGTAGCTTTCAGAAACGGTCTAGGAAGCTCTACCGAAAACTTCCGTCGCATTTTTCCATGAAATTGCACCGAATAAAAATAAGACGAGAGAGGAAGAGTGAGTGAGAGAGAGAGAGAGAGGGGAAAAAAAATTAAAAAATTAAAAACGAAGACAAGAACGAGTATGAGGTTGAGAGAGAGAAAGAGAAAAAGAATGACATGGGTGAAAGAAAAAGATGGAAACGAAGTAACATTGGAGAGTAAAAAACATTCAGCTCGAGTTTAAATGTTTCCCTTTTGTGTATTCACTTAAACGAGTTATGAGTGTCTACCTTCACAGATAGCTAACCAAAAGTGAGAGAAAGAGAGAGAGTAAAAGAAATGACTTACAGCGAGCTGTCCTGACAGTTTTGCTTTCCTTTTGAAATTCCCACTTGCAAGGTGTCCGGATATAATCGGAGCTTACTCTCTTGGAAATTTTTCCGACGGTTTTGACCTTTATCCCCTTTTTCTTCGTACTTTACTTATTCTTATTTTCATTCTTATTCTTATTCTTATTTCTTATGCTTCTTTTTCTACAGCTTCCTTATTCTTATTCTTATTCTTCTACTACCGTGCTTCGTCTTTTTCTTTTCTTAAAACGCCCACTACTTGGAATTTTGTTAGATATGCCTGAATTATGTCGTGACTCGCATTGGAAACGTAAGGGTATGCTAATCCAACGATGTTATCTACCCTATCTCATTCCACTTCCGCTTCTAACATTTTCTCTTATTTTCTTCTTATTCTTTTTTCTTTTTGTCAGGGATCTGCATGATTCATACTATAAATGGTCATCCGATACATTTGATCAAGAATGTTGGAATTTATATAATATAACATAAAAAAGGAAATATATGCTGAGGAAAATGTTGAGTACTTCAATCTTTCACTCGCGTACACAGACAAAAATTCATTTAAAATATATTAGGATAAATGTAGCACCGAGGATAGATAAAAACAAATTAAAATATTGTCCTTTCGAATACCCTTATAATATTATTTTAGTTTCTAATTTATCAAAAAGATAATTAGATGAAAAAAAAAAGGAATAGAAGAATATTTAATAATTACAAAATGTATTGACAAATATTGATATTAAACTAAAACACGATGAGAATACAAATATTATTAACAAATGAATAAACTTGCTTGTATAGATGAAATGGTTAGGAAAGCGGAAGTAAGTTATGAAACGGAAGTAAAATGGTCTTTTCGGATCGTTCATTCGAAATCGGGTCGCGTTATATATTTGAAGGGAATGTCGATGTCACCGGGCAATATTCTTCGAGATCCAATCTCTTTTTGGGTGTTCTTCTTTGAGGAAGTGAGGACAAAGTCCGCAGTCATGTATAAAGGATCTCATCGTTCGGTTAGAAAAGATCGGATGAAAGGGCCGAAGTCGTAGCATGAAAATCGATTCGCGAATGCCAAGGTCGAGCTTTGTGATTTTCTTCGAGTCACATCGTAAACTGCCGAATCTTTTGCTTAAGGATGCGAATATTTATCAAGTTTCCTATCTAAAGTATCAATCCTTTTATTTAGGTTACTCTAACATATATATATCCTTCTAATATTCCATTTCTTTTTCCTTTTCCACGAATAATTTCTTTCATAAAAAAAAGATTCATCAAAAAATTGTTCTTTAATTTACGCGACTAGAAAATTCATTTCTATTTATATGGATAATATTATATATAATAATTTGTAGCGTTACCATATTATAATACATTGAAAGTTTGAAATGAAACATCCCTTGTTCGTATTAAAAATACAAAAATTAAAAAGGTTTATCGTTTAAGATTACAAAACCAATACCGATCATTAATAAAATCCAGTTGTATTTTTTTTCTTCTTAACGTTTAGTTTCATTTCTTTTTTATTTCCGTGAAAATATGTGCAATAGAGATTTATACCCGACAATCGATTTTTTTCTTTATCTAGTATTTTTCTTCTCTTTACAGGGTATTTTTAATGTTTCACAAAAAGAATAAGAAAATGTAAATTGCATAGAACGAATAATAATTCTGTTTAAATCGTGAAGTATACGTTTAACGAATAGGGAAAATCTAAGGATAAAAGGGGATATTATTCATGGTAAACATTGTTGACAAATGTATAAGAAGAAAAAACGTAGGATACTTGATTACTATCTAGCAATTGAAGGTACCGCGAATTTGGCTCTTTGATCTTGGCAAAGATCCATTAAATATATAGATAAGAAAAGGGAGAGAGAGAGAGAGAGAGAAATAGAAGAGAAGTTGAAGGGGGATGAAGTGACTAAGGGACAGAGGAGTAAAGGGTAGGAAAAGGTGGGCACCCTCTCGAAGTCCGTTTAATCCTTCGAAATCACAGCACGCGTCCTTCCCTAGTGGCTCATTTCACAGTCAAATTCACTTGGTCGACGTCATTCCTATTTCAATGTTCCAGCAACGTCGTTTTACCTCGACCCCAACCTCGTACCCTCTTCTCCTTGCTCCCTTCCCCTCTTTCCCCCACAGTCCTCTGTCCCCTCAGTCTCTTTTCATCCTCTCTTCGTCCCTTCATCATTACTTTCTCTTCCTGTTCTATCTTCTCCCTTCTCATCCTCCTCTGCCTCCTCTTGCTCGTCGTACTCCTCGTGTTATTACTTGCGTTTCGCATTAACGACGTTAATTATTCGCGAAATACCAGGAGCGTAGTCGCGTCGTATCAATTCCACCTACCCGAGCTCTTGGTTTCGTTGGTAGCGTGTTGTAACGAAGATTTATCCTTTTCCCGATTACAGTTTCTACTCTCTCCCTCTCTTTCTCTTGTAAACCATTAAAGTGACGGTTAAATTCGAGAGAGAGAGGTAAAGAGAATGAGAATGAGAGAGTTAAAGAGTGACTGAGTTCTATGCCTTTTAAATCCGTGCCGTCCATTAAAGGCGTCTGCGAGTTAACGTTGCACACTTGGATTTATTATCGTTTAACGATGTAACTGCATGTACGTATGTCTTTGTACGTATATCTGTATGGATATGGTGAGTATGTATATGTGTTGTAGTATTATACAAGTTGTATCATTTAGTATGCTGAAGTATATAAGCAGCAGTGGTTAAGAAATTTGTCGTTAAAGTAAAAGTAATGTGAAGAACGTTGTTTCAAGAATGAAACTCGTTACTAGATTATTGATATATTATTATGTTTTCTATGTAATTATATTCTAAGCTTTATGATTATTTATTTATTTATTATTATTATTATTATTATTTGTTAGGAATTATATATGATCTTTGTTGGAATCTTATTAGACATTTTCTAACGTTATAAATCATATCTGAATGATTAGAAAGATGGATCTATTACGTGTCGTGAGTTTTGAATGATTAAAGTTGTAATCTTGTTTGTTGGGATTAGAAGAGTTCATCTTCTTTTAAGATTTCTTTCAGATTTACTGCACATACATGTATAGTTCTTAAAACATATATAAATCACAATAGAAAAAATTGTAATAATATATAGTATAATAGTTTGATTTTAAATAAGTCTATCGTTATAATAATTATCGATAAATTAACATTATGATTAAATGGGATTATTTGTAATGTTTGATGTAATCATTTGATTCCTTGAATTCAATTGTCGAACGATATAAATTACAATGCTATTCGAAAACGATTAAAGAGCTTGTTATCGTAATTTTCGTCGTATGAGATGATATGTACATATAGTTCTCGATAGGTATAAATCATGATCGAGTCCAAGCACTATACGCGATAATGTAGTTACCAGAGGTATATCGTGATGCATCGATCGAATCCGATATGAGTCTGCCGGCTTACATCGACGTCTACGAGCATTCTCAGTCAACAGTGCGAACGAAAATATCCTGTCGAATCGTTCAAAGCTTAAACGTTCTGTTCAAAGCTAACTGATTGTCGATCTATATCGATCAATCGATCGATCGATTTATAGTTAGCAAATTAATGTTACGCTACGGGGACGTTTATCGGGAACTAATAATACGAATCTCAATTTCAATTCGTTTCATACCTTTTCGATACATTTTTTTTTCTTTTCATATTTATATATAAATTCAGAGAAATATATTGAAAAAAATAAATTAAGTTTTATGAAATAACAGTATTAAGTTATGGAATGATATAAATCATTAAGAAAGGAAAATATTAGTTCGAGTCATAAGTAACTTCCCATGCAATTAATTGGCTAATATATAAGTTAATATAATTTTCACCTAATAGAAAAAGTATTCTTAATGAACGAATAGAATATTATTAATGTTACTTTTATAATCATTGTTTCAGTACCAAGCATAATAGTGGTGCATATAATTTTATAATTTAATTAAAGTAAAATGTTTGATAATGTAAAAAAAAATAGGAAGTTACTTATGACTCGATCTAATATATTTTAACTTTTGATGATATTAAATCTCGTTACATTTATCTTATGAATTTCGATTATTGAAACTTTAATAATTGAGGAGATTATAAAAATGATTTTTTTTCCAAATAAATTTTTTAACTAACTTGTGTGTGTTTCTTTTTAAAGCATTTATTTCATAAATGTTACAAAATAAATAGTATCTATAAATTTTTCGAAAATTAGATTAATCGATGCCACAAAATAAATTGCATCTAGCTTGTGTGTTCTGTAGGCTTCGTTGTTTGTAATGCAAATAATAACATATTGTTTCAGGAAAACTTGGAAACATCAATGTATCATGAGTTGATTTTGTAACGATCGTTGTAGTGCGTCGTGTACATTCGTCCCTTATCTCGTTATCGTTTCATATGCTTGGAAAATTATACGCTGAACGAGGAATATTCGATAAGGGCAGAGTTCTCTTTTCGGTACGGTCATGTCGCTCTCGTCGATCAAATAACAACAAGCCCTGCGGCTCTCAGGGAGGAGACGACGACGACGACGACGACGACGACGTCGACGGTGACGGTGACGGTGTTACGACCTTCGTCAAAGTTGCTCGGCACACCGCAACCGCGTTTCCTCTTCGCAAAATCGTAATTGAATTCGACAATAACCAGACCGCGGCTTGCCACGTGGAGAAGATAGGATGTCACCAATGAGAGAGAGAGAGAGAGAGAGAAGAATGGAAGAGAGAATATAGAAGAGGAAATAAAACGAAGTTTTCTAAAGTGTTAGAAAAAGAAAGAAAAGAAATACACACATAGGTGTATCCTTAGTAGACGAGACATGGAAGTAGAAAATGAGAGAGAAAGAAGATACGCGTGTATAAAAAGTGTTTCCTTCTCTTTTCCCGTAATACATTTAATCTAACAACGAGAAATTCGTTGTACGGCAAAGCACTCATACACGAACGTAGTTGGAATAAAGTTAAGTTTCGTTTCGCCTTTGTAAACCAAAACGCGAGTCACCCAGAGATAAAGAGAGAGAGATAGAAACGCGAGAAGAGAGTCTTTATAATTGTGTTGCTCATTTGGGATATTATTAGCAAAGGAAGAGAAAAGGAGAGAGAGAGAGAGAGTTGTTGTCTAAGCTCAAAAATAAATCGTCATATATATATCTATGCACAATTATAAAATAATATTTATTTACCTACAAACGTGCACGAAAATAATGTTTTATTAAACTAATAAAATTAAAACTGTCTTTATTTTTTTTCTTTTCTTTTAGAATAACAAAGACATTTTTTTATATCTTTCATAGGAGAAAGAGATTGAAATGTGTTTTAAGCCTGAAAAGTGAGTTTGATTGAAAAAAAGAAAAATGTATCTAACTTAATCTAAAAGCTTTTCAACCTATTTACGTATTTCATTAACTTATGTCAATTTTCTAGTAACAATCGGTCAGATTTGTTTCCTTCTATATAAAAATGAAATTTTGTATTTCTGAAATCATCGTTCGAATATCCTTCATCGTCCGAGAAGATATATATTATTCCTTTCCTTACGATGTATAATAGAAGAGAAATAGAAAGGGGAAGATTTATGAGATATATAAGGGGTTAAGGTTTGTATACGTTTTTGTGTAAGTCGGGATAAGTAAGTCGAGTAAATGTTACAAGTGCTTACGATCGGCATTAGATCGAACAAATCTTTAACGATAGTAAGGTTTCCTTCTATCGTTTTATAAATATAATGATGAAATTTCTTCTAATAAATAATTACACTAAGCTTGGTTCGTGCCTTTAGGGTTTGCGAGAAGGTTTGAAACGTGAGAAGAGACATTGCTGTAGTTGTGTTCTATGCTCGAAGGGGTTAATATTAAGGGCACATTTCGGGGAGTAGAATCTTCCTTCCCTCTCTCTCTCTCGCTCTCTCTCGCTCTCTCTCTCTCTCTTATCCTCTCTTGCTTACCCTCTCGACATGGCTACGCCCGTTCGTGACCCGATTTTCACCGATAACGGCCACTGCTGCACACCGATGTCTACATAATTCACAGACCGAACGAAGTCGTCCGAGCCATCGCTTTCAGCCAATACAGGGAGTTGGCTTGACACTTTAATCCACCGCGATCCTACGAATGTACTTCCGAATATTTGAATTGCTAATTTCGTAGAACGAGTCAATCTTATACGCGCCAGTAAAATCGTGTAAAATTTTACATCCTTACCAGTAGTAGTTGAAAAAAAAAAATACTTCTATAGAATATTTTTTACTCGTAGAGAGTTAGTTAATAGACGAGTATTCGTATCCCGATTTAAACTGTAAATTTTTACAACATAATATCGTATTGTTTTCGGATCAAAACTTTCAATTAAATGTTTTATTTTTATTAAAATTCATTTTTTCGTTTCAGTGTTGAAATTACGTTCAGTCAAAATCCATCAAATGTATAATATTCATTTCAAATAAATGAAAGAAAATATTTTGTTTGCTATCAAATTGATCAAAATCTCGTTCCATATTAAGAAATATGTTTTTTTTTTCTTTCATTTGATAGCTAATGATAGGAATAAGTGGAATATCGGTAGGTTTAGTGTTAAATTGACAGTTGAGATACCTGTGACTCACTGTACGATAGATGCATGATATTTACTGAACTATCGCATAGGCTTTTCGTTTCAAATCATCAGAGAATTTTGTTTATGTAATTATAACGGTAGGGGAATTCTCGTAGATTCTGATTTGTCAACGAGAACATACAGAAGGAGAGAGACAGAACGTGTTTGTGTGTGGATGTGTGTTAGCGTGTGTGTTAGAGGTGAGAGATGAAATGATTCCACCTCATTTCACGAATGCGAAGCACTCACGCGACGGATTTCTCGCACTTTAATCCGTGTCGTGTTACCGGTGACGATAATTAGTCTAAGTCAAGTTTATGTAACCCACGATAAAGGGGTCTAGAACGTACAATTTGATTAATTGCATTCTCTTGACGGTTAGATCTATCGTTAGGGCTGACGTATGCCGTCCTAGTCTGCGATAATAATTGTTACATCTTGTCCGCGTTCAATACACTTTGTTCTTCGATAGTTTTCTATTCAAACATTTTGATTCATATCTTTTGGCAGGATGAGAAAAAGAAAAATGAAATGTTAGAGAGAGAGAGAAAGAGAGAGAGTGAGGGGAAGGATAGGGGGGATGGAAAGGGAAAGAGGAAAGGACGATGCTTTTCCTATTACGGAAAGTGAGACGAACTTCCAGAGAGTTGAATAGCAATTATGCAAAGTACGTTCTTTGAAACGATTTGCCAAGTTCGTTTATTACCTGAGTTATCAAAAAACAAAAAGATGAGAAAGGCGAGGAACGAAACGAGACAGTTTTATGAAGTAATAAATCATCGTGAACCGTTCTTCCTAATGCCATTCAAACTCAGTTTCTCTTATCGAAGTTTATCATCTGCAAAATCCTAGGCAGGATAGAGCTTCTACGACTATAGAGAATCATTTGAATAACTTAATGTTCTACTTAATCAGATAACGACAATACTCAACGTTACTACGTATTTTCAACGTTGTTACTTCAATACCCAGTCACTGTTATAGCAAACATTGAAAACTTGAGTTACAACTCGCGTAAAAAGGAGGAAGGGAGGGAGGGAGGGATTTTTTTTTCCTAAGGAAGGAGGCATATTTCTATTAAATCCTCCTTCAACATTTTTATCGACGTATTATTTTTACATCGAATTTATCTCGTCGATTGTTCTAAAGGATTTTACAAATACGATGTTCGATTTAAGGATGACGTTCCATTGCATTTAAAGTAGACGCGACTTTACGAAAATTTTATTCCTACGTTTTTCATGTTCTCTTCCCTCCTTGCATTTGTATTCTAACTTTTTGCCTTTTTTAAAAACATTACGATCCCCTATTCAAGTTTTTCTTTATTTTATTTCTCTCATCTCTACTCCTTTCCTTTTCGTTTCGTTTCGTTTCGTTTCGTTTCTTTCTTTCTGTTTCTCGTTTTTGTCCCTTTTGTTTTCTTTACTCCCTTGCGCACACATCTTTAAAGAAAACAACCTACGGAAAAGAGAGAAGATCCACTTACGAAGAACGGTAGGTACCACTCTTACACTCGGTAAAATCGGAGATAGAAGTCGACACGTAATAGCGTCCACGTTTGCAATTTCCATTTTTCCACAAACTCTCGTAGGAGCGAGGTAGGATGCATCCATGCGGACACTTCAACAATCTCCGGACATCGTTGAAACAAGTTAGTTTGAAATTTTACGCAGACCACGAGCCAATTCCGTCTGCGTGGCTGAAATTAACCTCATCCATTTCTCTTTAAACATTCTCTTTTTCTTCTTTTTCTTCTTTTTCTTTTATCAAAAATTGTTTCCTTTTTAATTTCCCTTTTACCTCTCTATTCCTTCTCTCTTTTTCGAATAAATAATAAACGTTCACAGATTCGATATCGATAAACGGAAAGTTAGTAAATGTTTCATAAAAAATAATCGTAATATTATCATGAAACGATTTTGTATTTTCTCCATTAGCGCACAAAGATTATCAGAGTTCAATGAATATCATTAAATTTCCCTTGTTTTTTGTTTTATTGTATTATATATTCGAATCCAGTACTCCGCGGGACATTTTGAATTTGACGAAATAAAATTTCAAAATGATTTTCGCGATATTTCCATTAGGAAATAAATTTGCGTAATTGCAAAACTATGTATTATGTGTAACTTTTAGTTTTTTCTTTTCTCGGTGTATATATTTTTTTCTTCTTTTTTTTCTTTCTATTTTTGTTGTTGTGCCGATTTCCGTTCGAAAGGATCGCGTTTCTCGGACAATGTAGGAGATATTTGTTGTTTGTTATCTAACGTAGGATCGATATCTCTGGAAGGTGGTAGATAGAAGGGGGAGGATCGGTAATCGAACGAATACGTTAAGTTCCGGAGAGAAACAGAGAGAATGGTAGATGGAAGGAAAAATCACAAAAGCTATCCGTAGGATGAAACGAAGAATACGATCGACAACGGGCGTCAATTAGAGCGTGAAAAGATTTGTGTACTTCGATATGGAATAAGAGAGAAAGAGACAATGAGAGGAGAGAGAGAGAGAGAAAGAGAAAAAAAAATAAAAAGTATTATAAACGTCATGAAGAACGATCGAAGTGTGCATCGATGGAGGTGAACTATGAAGAAAAATGAGAATGAGTGAAACGATGAACGGTTCCCCGAACGAGGCTGAACGCTAATAATGCGTCCTCGTCCTCACACCTCTCACACATATACATATACATATATAATATATATAATATATATAGGTATTCGAGGTCAAAACGAGACCTTACAATTTTCAACGCGAAGTTTATTCGAATGGAAGTAAAATTAATTAGTTTCAGTTAGGTGAACTTACTGTATACGTACCATCTATATACATGTGCGTATGTTGTTCGATTTCAAAGATTAGTTTCTTTCAATTCGACCTAAGTTTCTTCGATTAGATCGATATTGCAATATCGAACCAATTAAACTCTAGTTTAATTACACGAATAATAATAATAATAATAATGGAAGGAATGTAGTACCTATTGTTCGTATATTATAATATTCAAGAGATACAATTTTGCAATTAATCTTTACATGTAAAAACATTTTGTAATTTATTTTCTTTTATTTCCAATTATAAAAAATATAGTGCCTTGAAATAATTTGTCCTAGCACGCAAGGCAGAGGATTTGAGTAAATGAAAAAAACACGTAATCAATTATCGAATTATACTTAATTTTGTGAATTAATTATAAAGTTGGGCAACATTCAAAAGGATATGATCGCGATAATGTTTATTTTCAAGTAATTTAGATGATTATTAAATCATAAAGAATATAATCGTTGTGCAAAGTCGTAGGAAATAGGAGTTTATTGGTCTGTTTGCCAGTAAACTTTTTCTTACCGCTAACCATTAATTATTACTTTCGTAGCTAAATGTCTCGAAGAAGAAGGTAGAAACTTTTGGAAGATGATAAGATATTTCGTTTTCTTTTTCTCCAAACTGTAAGAAGATCGGAATAGACTGGTTTTGGTACGGAGCCCGTAACTGCGCGCACTTCAGAAGACTGAAATTCGGTGACCGAAACGAGAGACGACTATTTCCTGTATCCTACAATTTCTCTCTTATTTCTTTTACTTTATTTCATTCTGTCTCCTTTTCTTATAGAAGAAGGTAAAGAAGCGTTAAAAAATGTTACACCGTACCATTCGATTCGTACATAACGATGCGTTAGAAAGGACAATACTAGTGGAAAATAAGATTTAACGTGGTGTTCTGGTGTGAAGTATAAATATGTGAAAGAGAGAGAAACAGAGAGAGAGAGAAATCCAATGGTACTACCAGTCAGTGAGCCCGGAAATATGTTTTACGTTAGTATATTTACAGATGATTATATTATAAATATTCTATATATTTATGTATATGTATATGTATATGTATATACTTGTCATACCGAGTTTTCAGTGTAAAGAGGTAGAGAAAGTAGAGGGATCGAGAGAAAGAGGGAAAGGGACCATCAATTTACTACGTCGTTTAATTCTCGTGCGAGTAGACGAGAAAGATGTTTCAGTTAAATGAGAAAACGCTTCGGTCGGATTTGGCTTTCAATTTATAAAGTGGAAATATTAATCGTACGTTCCACGTCGTAATGTCTCCTTGGTACTTATTAAAAGCGAATAAGCGGTGTTACGGTAACACGTGGTAGGTGCTTCGTAGTTACGTGTATTCATCAAATTTTCATATTAGAAAAGTATTTTTCTATTTGTCGTATATTTTATTTTTCTTTCTTTCTTTTTCGTTGAGAATTATCGACAATTTTTAAGTATATTTCTATTTTTTTTTCTTTATCTCTATTATTAGGGGGTTAATTTAGTTTCCGCCCGCAAATGTTAGATGGCAATGTAAACAGTTCTAAGAAGTCATTACTAACGAAACAGGTAGTTTGTGTTAATTTCGACATTTCTCGATAACATTCAGTCAGCATACACAATTATTTTCCTAAACAACAATCTCTTTTGCTTTGTTTAAAATGGAACGCGATAAAGTGTTTTTTCGACATGTGCTTTTGCACTATTTTGATTTAAAAAAAAGTGTAGCAGAAGTTCATCGATTACTTGAAGAAGCTTATGGTGATCGAGCTCCATCACATACAACATGTAAAGAGTGGTATAGACGATTCAAAAGTAATGATTTTGATGTCAATGACAAACCACGCTCAGGACAGCCGAAAAAATTCCCAGACGATGAATTGCTAGCATTATTGCATGAAAACTCAGCTCGAACGTTACAAGAACTTGGAAACGAGCTAGGAGTTACTAAAGCAGCTGTTTCCAAACGTTTACACGCCATGGGAAAGATCCAAAAAGAAGGAAGATGGGTACCACATGAATTGTCTGAAAGTGCCATTCACAACCGTTTCAATATCACGGTTTCGTTGCTTGCCAGGCAAAAAAAGAAGAGTTTTCTGTGGCGTATTGTGACTGGCGATGAAAAGTGGATCTACTACGACAATCCCAAACGCAAAAAATCATGGGTAGACCCAGGACAACCATCAACATCGCAGCCAAAACGGAACATCCACGGTCATAAGGTAATGCTTTGCATTTGGTGGGATCAACAAGGAGTGCTGTACTACGAACTGCTGAAACCAAACGAAACTGTTACTGCCGATGTCTACAAATGTCAATTGAACAAATTGAATGATGAGCTGTTGCGAAAAAGACCAGCAATAGCGAGTAACAGGCGCAAAGTTATTCTCTTACACGATAACGCTCGGCCACATACTGGAAAAACCGTCAAAGAAACACTGACGCAGCTCGAATGGGAAACTCTTCCTCACCCAGCGTACTCACCAGACATAGCGCCTTCTGATTACCACTTATTCAGATCGATGCAGCACGGCTTGAGTGGTACACGCTTCCGAAATGTTGAAGAAGTGCGAAAATGGGTGGACGAATGGATTGCTTCGAAACAAACATCGTTTTATCGAGATGGTATCGCCCAGTTGCCAGAAAGATGGCAAAAAGTTGTTGAAAATAATGGAAAATACTTTCATTGAAATAATTTGAACAAATTCTTTACAATAAATGCTTTTTCTTAGTATTTTTTGGGCGGAAACTAAGTTAACCACCTAATATAGAAACCGTAAAAGAGACATTTTGATATATTTTCATCCAATCGGTTTTTGCTATTTGGCTCGATTTACGGGTACTAATATTTCGATTTCCAGTAAGGATAGATTCTAGGATAGAAAACTAGGTGAAACCATTTCCGATTAAGTACCGCGCCTATTTTCAATGTGCTTTGCTTCGTTCACCGAAGAACGACAAGCACGAATAATAATGCTCGAACTCACGACGTTTCGTAGCTCACTTTTACACGATTGCTCACATACACACATACATACTTTCTCTCTCTCACTCTCTCTTTCTCTTTCTCTCTCTCTTTCCTTTTTCTACGTACATTTTATAGTCCGCATAAGCTTTCGTCGGAAAACATATTTCACAGCTTTCCAGCTTCAAATCCATTTGCAAATCCCTTTCTTTTTTTTTTGCTTCCTTTTTTTCCCCCGTATTTCCTTTTTTTTCTTTTTCTTTTTTTTGTCTTTTTTTTTTTTTATTTTTTTATTTCATTTGCACGGACTCTCGTTGCGACGACAAAATTTTCACTCGCTGTCGATTCCCATTTGGTTAAAGAACATCGAAATCATTCTATTTGAAAAAAAGAATTGCTTTTACCTAGTGAAATTTGGAATAAAACATTGCGTTAAATATTTTAATTATTTCAAATAATAATTATTTAAATTATAGAGCCTTTTTTTTTAATCGTCTATAACGTTATCTCTTTTCAAGTTTATATACGAATTTTATTGTAATCATTTTACGCGATCAGATATTTTTCTACGAACACGTACTTCATAGATGAAATTTTTGTTTGTTTCAGATAATCAAGGATCTTTCATCAACCGAATTGGAAAAAGGGGTCCATCATTCAATATTATTTTCTCATGAAAATGGTAACGCGCATCGAACTAAAAAGAAGAAAAAAGAAGAACAAAATATGGCAGAACAAAATGTAAGTAATAAAAAAAAAGATAACACGCGCTAAATATTTCGAGAAGGTAAACTTTCAATGAAATTAAAAATAAAAAACCATACCAAGATCGGAACTTGCGTCCGTCAACCACTGAAAAAAAAACCGATAAGAAGAAGAAGTAGAAGAAGAAGAAGAAGAAGAAAAAAACTAGAAAATTACCGTAATCGTTGGATTCCAAAAAAAAATATGAATAAAACAAGGGAAACAACGAAAAAAAACAGAGAAGATAAGTAAAAGGGGAAGAAAAAAGAAAGAATAAAGAAGAAAAAAAAATAGAGAGAGAGAGGGAGAGAGAAAATAAATGAAAAAAGAGTATAAAAGTAACACGTATTATATAGTTTTCGGTATAGACCGTAGGGGTAGTTCGCACACGAGAGGGGTTGGCAGGCTACTCGCCGAGACAAACGTTTTTATTAGGAAAAATCAGGAGGCGAGACGAAATCTAGGACCGAGCGCTTGCGCTTTCGGATAGGCGGAGAAGGGTTGGAAAATGTTTGAGGAGTAGGGGTTTGGCGCCCGGTGGCGCCCCACTGGTACCCCTCTTAGCCCTCCTTTCGTCGTTCCTTCTCTCTCTCACTCCCTCACTCTCTACCTTTCTGTCTTTCTCTTACTCCCTGTATGCCTGCACCCTTCCCTTCCACTTTTGGCTCGCGGCGCGCACGCCGTCGCGACGGCAAGCAGGCAGGCAAGCAGGCAGGGTTGGGCTGTTGTCGGAAGGGTGGAGGTGTCAGGCGCCAGTCGCTACGCGGACGCTGAGCTCGGGTTTTCCCTCGTCCTTCGCGATATACAGATATCTTTTTTTTTTCAGTATCTATCTAACTATATATATACAAATATATATATATTATATTTATATATATATCTATTTATCTATCAATTTATTTATTTATCTATCTATCTCCCTCTTTCTCTGTCATTCGTTCACTCATTTCATCCCTTTGCCTCTTTCGTAGCGCCTGCAAGGATAGGGGCACGCGCGCGCGCGCGCCCTTGGTCTCGCGCATCCACGTTTTGACTATTTCCTCCTCTTGCCCCCCCCCCTTCCGCGTTCCCAAATTTTTCTTGTACCCCATTTCTTCCTATTCTTAATTTTCCTTCATTTTTTGTCAACTCTCTCTCTCTTCTTTTTACGTAGTTTATTTTGTGTGTTTTTTATTTCCATTATTAAATAATAAACCTTTTATATCCTAACTTGGGTATATATTTCATTATTTTCCCACTAGAAGACACTTTTATCGGATCTTAAGGTATCCCCTTCCCAATCCAAGAAAAAAATATTTCTCTCGTTCTAACAAGTCTATTTTATTTGAAGCCCTTATTTTATTTCTTTTGTATACATTTTTTCAAGTACTTCGGGGTGTGTTGGTTTTTAATAATAGGGGTGAGGGTTGTTCTCTCTTTCTCGTGTGAGACGTTAGAAAGAAATATAGTATAGACGGTGATAATCGAACTGTAGAGGGGTACTGATAGAGGGGTTCTGAAAGAAAGAGAGAGAGAGATAGAGAGAGAGAGAGAGAGTAAGGGTTCGGGTAGTGGGGAGGATCGTAAGTTCGCGAGAGTTCAGTAGAACGCGTGTGATCGAGAGTAGAGGTTGATGGTCGTCATCGTGGTGCGACAACCCTTGCCTTTGTCTCTCTCATTTTTTTTGTATTATTATTACGTGCTTTATATCCGCGTGTATTTTTCGAAGAAAGTGGCGATAAGAAAAAGAAAAGAAAGGAAGAAAGACAGAGAGAGAGAGAGAGAGAGTAAGAGAAAGAGAAAGGGACTGTTGTTTTCAACGAAATTGTGGAAGGACAGAGTGATCCTTTTGGATTTGAAAACATATATATACTAACTCATCAAAGGTGATTTCATATAAGAAGGATATTTTGAAAAAAGAAGAAAGAAAGAAAAAGTTGGTGAAAGAAGAACAGGAGGTGAAGGAGGAGGATCATGGAGGAGAAAGGATCATGATTGTGGTGTTACTCGCGAGGGGTAAGTGTGTACGTGCGCATACGTGTGCGAATGTGTTCCTACTTTTCCCTGTGGTTTTTGGAGTGCATTTATATATGTGTACGTGTGTGTGTGTGTCTGTATGATAGGTATATAGAAATATATATATATATAGATAGAGTGAAGGGATCGTTTAGCGCAAGAGAGAGAGAGAGAGAGAGAGAGAGTTTCTTCTTCGTCCACTTCAAAGGAGATGCTACGAACACAGGAATTTCGAGGACGACAAGGACTATTCGTCCTTTCATCCCCCAAGTGCTTCTCGAACACGATCGAGAAACCGGATAATCGAATTCGTTTCTATGACGTCATCGTTCTCATCGATTCTGGACTATCTGCGGTTACACGAACGAAACATTTATTTCTTGAAAAAAAAGGAAAATAAGAAAAGAGAAAGGATATTGAAGGACAAGGATTTTCTTATTTTCTTCCATCCCCGAAAAGTGTAGGAATTTCAGAAAAAGATAAAGGGAGAATATATCGTATAGTAGATAAATGCTAACGGTTACTAGCTCGATTCCGAGGATTATCTTCGACCCTTTTTTATTTTTTTCATCGCGATAGAGAAACTTTTCCAAGGATATAACAATATTTAAACTGAGTGACCAACGTATAATCGATCCGCCCAATTTTGCTTATCATCATTTTGAATTCTTTCGTTATTCGACTTCTTCTTCTTATTTTGATTCCTATCATTTGCGTGTGTTTTATATTCTTCCGTTTGTAATAGACAAGAGGAAGTTGAGATATCCTTTAAAAAGAAATATCTCCTTTTCTCCTCTTTACATTTCTTTTCCTTTCGATAGTTTTACTCGAACTTTTTCTTCTTTGTAATCGGTTGCGATCTCGCGTAAAAGGACCGATCTCTACAAAGATTGGTTTAATTTTACCTTTATCTCCTTTCTCTCCTTTCTCTCTCTTTCTTTTTGTTTTTCTCCCCTTTCTCTGTCTCTCACCATCCCCCGATCTCTGAATGGCGGGGAAAGAAGTAAAGGGGGTGATCGATTAAATGAAATTAATGGTTCTGGCACGACGGTGACGGACTCGATCCAGCTCTGGCAATTAAACGACGGACACGAAGACTCGCGAGAGGAAACTTTTCCAGATATATCTGTCTAATACTAGACTCTATTTTCTACTTAAAAAAAATAAAATAAAATAAAGAGAGAGAGAGAGAGAGAGAGAGAGGGAGAAAGGATACGAAAGGATACGAAAAACTACAACGAAGTAACGTTTTCTTCTCTCACCTTGTTTTTAAAGACGATCATTTAGAAATACGTGATTACACGGTGCAATGTGTTTCCTTTTCTTCAACACTCCTCCACTCTACCCTACATCCCTCCCGTCCACCCCAACCTCCATTTTCTTTTGTTTATTTTTTCTTCCTTTAATTGTGACCAATGTAATGAACGGGTTAATCAAAGAACGAATCGTTTCGTATGATTATGTTTCATTATTGTCATTAATTACGTTACCTTTTAAACATGGTTTTTGTACCCAACTAATACAAATGATCATTTTGAATCGTCGTTTTTGTGTCATAGGTTGCTCTTTATCGTACCTGTATATATCGTTCGTTGAAAATTTATGAAACATTTTGACAATATTTTACAATTGTAGTTATCATCGGTCGTTTCTCATATGAAACACATTTAATTCACATATATTGCGATATTAATGTTTTAATAATTCAAAGCGTTGCTTAAATGTGTTCGTATATACGTTTTATTTCTCTCTATTTTCTTCATTTTCTTTCTTTTTAATTTTATTAAGACTTGCGTCGTATTTTTTCTTTTTCTTTTTCATTCGATAAAAAAAAAAAACGACGATAGGAAAATATTTTCGTTAGATTCCGAGCGTGCGCGTTTTCGGGTTCAATTTAATTCGATAATAAATTGTTTTTTTAATTTTTTCTTTTCAATTCGATTCATTGCACCTTTCTTTTTGTGTTTCTAAACATAAAAATTTGTATACAGTATATTTTTTTCATTTATATAGGATTGAAGATAATTACTACTGTTCTATTAAAATGAATTGTGTTAACAAGTGTTAGAATTAGAAGAATAATTAACAGATGTAAAGTGTGTAAATTATTGAAGTGTGTTAGTGAATACTTAAAACATTGTTTACAAGATTTTAAAGGAACTGGAAAGGGAGATGCTTAATCGAGGGATATAAATTAAATTCAAAAAGAAAAAGAAAGAGAGCGAAAAAAAATAAAGAACGTTAAGTTAGTTTGAATCTCTTATTTCGAAGAGTGGGCGTGCCAGTCTCTCTCAACATTCCCGTTAAATCCACAGCTTCGAGTAATAAAACTTTTTATTACGCGTAACTACGTCGAACGTAAGTATACACGGATGTTTCTTGAGTGTGTTTACTCAAAAAAAAGAAAAGAGAAAAGGAGAGAGAGAGAGAGAGAGAGAGAGAGAGATAGCAGATAGATAACAGGATGAGAGAGAAGAAAATAAAGAATTTTCGTTCGTTCGTATTTCCCTTTAACCTCGCAATCCTCGATAAACATTCGATTCACGGTTTTGATACAACTTCTAGTCTCCTTCTTTTTATTTTCTTTTTCTTTCTTTTTTCCTTTATTTTCTTGTTGTTTTCTTTCCCCTTTTTTTATTCTATCTCTCTTTTCCTTTTTTTTTTCTTTTTATTTATCGAGCCTCAAAGCCCGATATACTTAGCAGGAAAAAGTTCAGACGGTCTGCGGTTTTGAAGGTCGAATCGAAGTAGGTTTTCTCGAATTTTGTTGTCGACCACAAACTGGGGGAAGAGAGTTCTTTTACCTCCTCTTTCTCTTTCCCTTACTCTTCCCTTCCCTTCCCTTTCCTTCTTTCCCTAGCCCTTTTCCCTTGAAATGGCAACTCGTCGAGTTTCGTTTTCATCTTTGGCCATTTCGTTAAGCCCGTTCGAAGGTATTCGCAATAAAACGAGATAGAGAGATAGAAACAAAGAGAAATAAAGGGAGTGAGAGAGAGAGGGATAGAAAGTTGCGTTCGATCCAATCGTCTCCGATCGGAGCAATGTAAACCCATGCTCGAAGGGAGAGAAACGAGCATGTTCCCTTTTTCGTATCTTTACGACATACCTTCCTACCTTCGAGGAATCGTTCTACGGTCGATTCAAAGAACGTTTAGTGGTACCAACGAATATCCTTTCTGATCAAAGACGATTGAGTGAAGTTTCTAAGATCAGTGGACATACTCTATCCAATCTCCATTTCGTCTCATTTTATTTAAATTACTATTCTTGGTTTTTACCTTTAACATCTCTCCTTTTATATTTTCAATCTATTTAAAATATATTGGTTATATATCGTTACTAACGTGTTTATTTTTTTTCTTTTATTCATTTTTCTTTCAATCATCGTTTGATTTCATTTATACTTTTTTTTTTATTTTTAAATTCTTTAACAATTGATCTGAACAATGTTAATTATTATTGTATTTTTTAGATTTTTAATAGATTTTAGATATTTCTTTTGTATTTCATTTTATTTTTAAATTATTATTCTCGATTCTTTTTTCTTTTCAATACTTTGTTTTATATTTTTAATCTATTTAAATTGGTTCTGTGGATACACTACGAATGTATTTTATTTTATTTTTCTACCAATTATTGTTTGGTTTCATTGAAACGTTCTTGTTTTATTTTTGAATTTATAAAAATTGATTTGGACAAAGTTAATTATTATCATATTTTGTAGACTTTGGATGGATTTTTGATGCATTTCGTGTAATTTTATTTAAATTATTATACGATTTTATTTGAAACTTTTTGATTATATTTATTAAATTAATATTAAATCGTGAGTTTTGAAAACCCTGTAATTCGGTTTAATTAAATTTTATTTCAATTATATATTTTTCAGTTACATTTAGAAATTCTTTTTTTTATTTTCAATTTATTGATCTCAAAAAATGTAACATTTTATTATTCTTTTTTTGTAAGATACTTGTCCGAATACAAACCGTGATTATATTTCATTGCATTTTATTCAATTTTTTTTCTTTTTCTTTCATTTCATCGCATCTCTATAAAATTTATTTTCAAAACATACACTCTCACTATTTCATTATCATACTTTATAAATTTATTATCAATTTTTTTCGAAGAAATATTCTTTCCCATACAAACGATGGAATATCGTATTAAATATTTATTGGATAAGAAAGAAACTTTTTTGCCTGTTTTCTTTTTTTTTTTCTTCTTCAAATTTATTTCTTTAGTAGACACGAAGAAAAAGAAGAAGTAGAAGAAGAAGAAGAAGAAGAAGAAGTTGTTAACTTTTTGAGAATTTACAAAACTATTTCAATACTTTACGAAGTATTAGGTATTTACGAAACCACCATACTACACCGCGAACGTTCTCGTAACGGAGCGAATACTTGGAAAGCCGTCAGCCTACCACAGGAAACACAATTTCGCGAGAATAATGGCAATTAATAACGATTTTCTCTCCCCCTCCCTCGCCCCTTCTCATACTCTGTATCTCACTCTCTCATTCATTCGATCCCTTTTATGGTTAAACTCGTATCCACATATCGTCGATGCGTTTTATTGTATTATTTCCCAACGAACCTTCGATGATTATTATTCGCATAGTTTAGTGGTTTCATTGATTATTTTTTAACGAGAATTCTCATCCCACGCTCTCTATATTTTTGATTTTAATTTATTCATGCAAAGAAAAAAAAAGATAAAAAATAAATACATGCTTTTTATTTTTTTTTATTTATATATGTACAAAAACTACGAGGATTAATTAAAATGTATAAATCGTGATAAATTTTATACGAAAGTTCGTACGGTCGCGGGTTGAATCTATTTTTTAAGTTAAATAACCAACGCGTGGCTTATGTTTCTTTTTTTTTTTTTTATTTATTTTATTTGCATTTTGACGCGTTGTATTCTCAAAGGAGAAGATAAATAAAGCATCGTAGTTTGAAAGCCTTTTATTGTTTTGCGAATCGAACTAAAGTATCATCGATATCGGGATACATCGTTCGATGAAATAACGCTTGTAAAAAGGTCTCTGAGAGTAAAGCTTGTACGTGGGGAAACAAAGAAAAAGAGAAATAAGAGAAGAGGTATAAACTACGATTGAAAAAGATATTTTCAATCAACGATTTATAAATTCTTTCGTCACATTTAGACGTTGTTTAAATTTTGTTCATTACGAATCTGTTCATTGATTTTCAATTTTGTTATTTCTTCTTCTTCTTCTTCTTCCTTCTCTATATCCTTCCTTTTTATCTTTTATTTTTTAAATTATATATCTCAGCTTTTAATTAGACATTCGTTCGAAAACGGTAAAGAAGTTTTTTTACTTTCAAGATGATTCCAGATTAAAACTTTAAAAATGGTGATAGTGGTGGTAGTGGTAGTGGTGGTGGTGCTGGTGGTGGTAGTTGTAATAGTTAGAGTGATCCTTAGGATTTTCATTAAAACGAGACTTATCCAGTCGCAGAAGTACTTACAGTGATTAAATCATCCACTCTGACGAATTCTATGACGTCAAAGGATTCCACAACGCCAAGTTGTAATTCGCGCTTACGCATTACTCGCTGAAGACGATTTTCCATCGTAGAACAATTCGGTAAAATTAATTCGGTCGTTTCCAACGAACAAAATTTTACTCGTTCGATGTACGATTCAAAATGGCATAGAAAGAGAAAGGGAAGGGGAAGGGGAAAAGTCAGGGGAGGAGGTAGGAGTCATTGGAGGGAGATTGGACGATTATTCCTAATAATTCATTCTCAGCCTCGAATGTATTCGGAAATGTACCTATTTACGTGATGTTTCCTTGGATATTTCCATTTACTCTAAAACTACTACTTTCACATTATACATATTTGTATTTCTAATTGCGATTAATGTGCAATCAAATGTTAACTAAAGAAAGTGGTTAATAGCTCATTAACTTTCGTTTCAAACTCGTAATTGGTTTTTTTCTTACATTTTTCTTTTTCTCGTTCATTTTCTTTTTTTTCTGTGTTCAGTTAAGTTTCATCGACTCCTGAATCGTAATTATCAAAATCAGAATTATCTCACGATAAGAGAAAGCTGTTAATTAATGAACGGAACGTTACGTTGAATCGGATTATAGCGAGTTCACGGATAATAAGCTTACAAATAAATTTATTTAAACGATTAACGTAAAGAAGAAGAAGAAGAAGAAGGAGAAGAAGAAAGTTTTTTCTTTTTTTTCCTTTCTTTCTTTCATTTTTTATTTGTTTTGTTTGTGTTTATCTTTTTATAGCTTGTAATATATAATACAGCTTCGTTTACTTTTCTGTTTTAATTAGTAACGGGAAAGCGGGTGCGCGAACTAGTAGGAAATAAGTTCAATCGTATTATGTTTGCCTCGGCGACTGTAAATCCGTAAGGAGTTTCCTAACTATGATAATCTCGATTAAACCACACGTAACCATAACTGTTTTTCTTCATTTCACGAGGACTTTGCGTCGGGTGCATTGCTCCTTTAAACTTTTCATTGTCATTGTTTTGAATTTCTGTTGAAAGGAAGAGATTTGCTTTTCAACCATTTGCTTCGGAGGTTTTAATATTGTTCAACCTATCGTTTAATGCTAAACGTTATCAAACTTTTCGAAATGTTATTGCAACGCTTGTACAGAGACGAGTTTTTTTTTGTTAACCAAAACTAAAGGTCAACTCTTTTGACGTGAAATAAAAAGAAAAGGAAAAAAAAAGTACCTAGAAAGAGTTTCAGGATATTTGAGTCGCGATGGGTCGTTTGATACGCATGGATATCGTAAAAATGCAGATTCAAAGTTACTCCGCTCGCGTATTTTTCTTTCAATTTGATACATTTTTCATTTGGCAAATTTGTATTGTTCTTTAGAAAGAAAAAAAAACATTAACCAAAACAATAAATACGAACAAACAAAAAAACCATTTCGTTAAGAGTTTATGGTAAATGCTAATTCGAGAATATTATTGTGCGCGGTACTTGAGAGAATATTGTCAAAACTTGAAATTAAAGGAAAGAGAAAAAGAAAATGGGTGGGTATATTAAATGAAACATTTCGTGAAAAATACAAAGATAAACTTTGTAGTAGGTCAGAATCACAATCAGCGGGCGATATTTTTCTAGGAAAAGTCGACGGAACGTAAACGTCTATCGTAGGATTTTATGTTGTCGTGATAACGAGGCGTTATCGTAGAACTTATTCGAGACTTATAATAAATCTATCCTAGCACGTAAACATAAATTTTGATCATTTACAAGCATCGAAAAGATATTTATCTTACCCTATTTTATTTTTTTTGTCTTCTTTTTTCTAGTTCTTTCAACGACTCCATAAAAGAAATAGAAATCTTGTTAGTATTGTATAGTATATAGTATATAGCATATAGTTTTTCAAAATTTATAATCATAGATCTTACGAACGTGTAAGGTAAAGGATAAAGAAAAATACAAAAAAAAAAATAACTTAGTCGTAATTACATGATTTATGATAACGATGAAAATCATTCGAAAGGTGATAGGGAAAAATGTAAAATATTCGTCTCATGAATATCCCTCGTTGAAAATAATAGATATTCAAGGAACAAGAATTCGTAATAGAAATTCCACAAGTTAGGATTTTTTTTTTGTACTTTTACCAACGGCAAAAGAACCGTGGTTCTCGATCGTGTCGAGGAGCAAATGAGATTGTCGTGTAAATAAAAAGTTGGAGATGAACTAGAAAAAAGGGAGAGGGAGAGAGAGAGAGAGAGAGAGAGACAGAAAAGTAAAAAGAAAAAAAAAGGAAGGGTAGGGTGAGTATCCTAGTTGTAGGGAGAAAGAAGACGAAGGGGGTTGAATCGTGCACATCGTGTTGAAACGAATTTAAAGAAACGAGAAAAGGTCGGTCGGTCGACTTTTGCGTATGGAAATGTTAAGCAAAGAAAACCGCGGCGCTAATGATCCCGAGGTCTTCTTATCGGCTTAAATTACAAACTGAAAACGTAAATTAGGACGTAGCGCGCGTTTAGGTCGAAGAAACAATAGCTTGCCGACTTTCGAAACTTAATTAGGAGGGTTTTACGAAGTATAACGATCGCGTTGCGGCAAACGAATATCGTACTACGAAATGACGACGAAACGACTGAGATAAAAGGGAAAACTGAGAGAGAGAGAGAGAGAGAGAGAGAGAGCGAGAGGGAAAGAGCGAGAAAAGCTTAGGGAAAATTCGAATGCGGTACTTTGTAAATACGATTCTTCAATGAACCTTAAACTTCGGATCTAGGTCGATTTTACTGGACCCTTCGTTGAATTTTCAAATAAGCTTTACGGGTATTGAATTTTACTTTTTTTTTCTTTTTCTTCTTCTTCTTCTTCTTCTTTTTCTTATTCTAAAAGAAACATTTTCTTAATTTTCTTTAAGTCCTGTGATATTTTTTATTTTTACATCTATTTTAATATATTTTCAAGAGAGATAAATATTTATAGAATTAATTATTATTATTATATAAAATGTTACTCATTTATATAATATATCGAAATAGATTAGATGCATAGACCGTAGAATTTCGATGAACAATTTAATCATCGAATTGAATTATTCTCTTAAAGAAAGTTTGCAAATCAATTTATTATTTTCAAAAATTTATTTCATATTCAAAATGATTGAAAAATATTTACAAAATTATTGTACAATTAATAGGAAAACTAACCTGAGTATTTCGAATCAAAGATATAAAATTCTCTTTATAAGTCACGAGAAAAATTTCACATATGTATGTGTACCATAAAAAGAATAATTTCGTGATATCGTTGAAAAGTTGCACATCCCATATTTACGTAAAATGCAAAGAGTTTCATATGAGTAGTCATAAAAGGGACGGTTGAGTACTAGCTGACCGTGACACTAAATACGGGTAGTGATCCTTTGAGCATGTCGGTGGTGGTCAGGTGTCACGTTAAAATAAAATAGAAAAATATAACATAAAGGTCAGAAAATCGAATGAAAAGACAGATGAGTGAGAGGGAAAGGGGGGACGAGAACGAGGAGGTAGGAAGGACAGGTGACGGAAACGCAGTCTGTTTCCTGTACAGAACAATTGAAAGAGTGATGCGACGTGCGTGACCGGTGTTCTCCCTTCAACCTCACCTCCCTTTAAAAACTCCGCCCCACCATTCATCCCTTTCTCTACAAACGGTCCTTTAACCGAAGGCACACGCAATTTGGTGCATTGTACGAAACCGTAGTTTCTATTTGAACCTCCCCGTTAACTTTGCGTTTAATGCCACGTGCAGGATACGGAAAAAGAGAGAGTGAACGATGACGGGGGGAGGAGGACGAGGTGTAGGAGGGAATAGAAGAGGAAGAGAAAGGGCGAGAAGGGGAAGAATAAGGATATCGATCAAACGTTGTTATGTTTTTTTTTTCTTCCTTTTTCTTTTTTACTTTTTATTTAACCCCGCCCACATAAGAGAGGGGCTTCCAAGTAGCAATTTGTCACGTGCGAGACGTATTTTTTGTTGACCGTAACGGGATCCTCTTTTTCTTCGTGAAATAATTCACATGGTGATGGTAGAAATTCAATTGCTATGTCTCTCGGTATATAATAGATGTCTTCCATCTAGATAGTTTTATACAAATTTGATGAAACCATTATTCGAATATGAGAGTAATCTTTGTAAAAAAAAAAAGAAAAAAGAAAATATAAAAACAGAAATGAGGAAAAAGAAACAAAAAAGTTATGGAATGAAAATAAAAATACGAGATATAAGAGAAGATAGATGATTAAAATTGATTAGATATTATTAATTGAAAAATTAATTTTTATTAATTTCTCGAATACCTTTGATTGGTCGAAGTTAAATGATTGAACAGAATATCGATAATGATTTCGAAGACGCCTCTCTCTCTTTCTCTCTCTCTCTTTTTCTGTTGGCTGACATGAATCGTCTATCGAAGTTGCGTATCGCGATCGGAAAGCTATCAGAGGTAAAGGAGAACATGACTAAATTGGAACATCGTTCGTTCGACCGAGGGTCAATGCACAAAGTATTGGAACTCTGGGGTCACACTGAGTGAGTGAGAAAGTAAGAGAGAGAGACAGAGAGAGAGACGGATAGGTTAATCAAGAAGTCGAAGCTGATGTCGCATCACCGTGGTGCAACGGCCTGTTTGATTTAGAATCAGGCCCAGACAGACATAGGTGGGTGCTTGAAACACGAATTTCAAGCTTTAAAGATAAATATTTGATTTTCAACTGCGAATCCTACAAAATTTTCATTACAATAATAATTACTTGAGTTTTAAATGAATAATTCAATTTTAATATATATCTACTATTAGATAATATTATGTTTATTCCTTATATCAAGGTATTATTATAATAATCTAAATAATTAATTCAAAAGACAAGATTTTTGTCCGAAGTTGTTTTATTTTTATTTTTATTTTTTTTAAGTAAGATAAAAATGTTATTTAAATTTACTCTCAGATCATTTAGAGATTGATTTAAAAGTTATGATTCTCAAACGTTTGTTTGTCATAACTTTTAAAATAAAAACACCATGTATATCGTACACATAAGTGATTTATTCTATTTTAATCAACGAATAGGTAGAATATTATGTTTATTCCTTTTTTTTATCGAATATTTATTTTACTTTAAATTAAGCAACAAAAATCTATGAAATTTTATATTAAAATTCTGAGATAGAACACGATTATTAATTGTTTGTTATAAAATAATAATGCAATTTGTATTCAACGATAGAAACGATACAAACTATCGCAATGATTGTATTTTATTTGAACCATATACGACCATCTAGAATCGTAGGTACAATTTCAATGTTGACAATAATTCGGCCACGTAGTTAGCAGCGTGCCGTTAATGCAAGCAAATTATTACCAAGTTAAATGGGTGCGAGTCTCCGTGAATTAGCTATGCCAATCGCCGGTAGCAATTAATTAGATCGTAATTATTTATATTATTCGCCTGCTAAAACAATAGAAATCGATGGGGTTGTTATTATAGATATACATTACATATAATGCATCCAACTATTGTTCTTGGAATTTATCGATTCGATATACAACATTCCTCCTTGTATATATATTTCCAACGATCTTATGAAATTCTCTCTTTTCTACAATTATATTGTATAATTTCAATTCGAAACAACGCAAATAAAAATACAAATATAAAATAACTCGACTCGATTAATTATTCTCTATTGTAAAAGCAAAAAAGAAGAAACATTTGGTTTATTAATTGGCTTATTAATGGGATAGGTCAGTTTAAAAATCGATAGTAATATTTGATTAACTTTCGTTTCAACTTGAAATTGAAAAAAAATATAACATTAACCTGTGTTTAATTTTTCTTATTAATCGGGTAATCAATTTAAAATCGATTGAAATATTTCATTAACTTTCGTTTGAGAGCTCGAATAGAATTTGTTGTCTCAGTCTCTCTCTCTCTCTCTCTCTTTTCACTCTTTCCGTTTGTTACTTTCTGCTTTTTTGTTTGTTATCTAGCTTATTTTCTTGTTTCCTTTTTCATTTTCTCTTCTATTTTTCTTTCTTTCCTTCTCGTTGGTGGTAGTTTGCACCCGAACGAAGATAATACCGTCGAACGAACGAATCTTTCCACCATTACACGTCCCCATTATCGGTTCTATCCCCATACCCTATTCTCTTCTTTTTCGAGAACCATTACTATTGCCACTGACACAACTACAGTTACTATACTTTTGCTTTTGCTTTTGCTTTTTGCTTCTATTGCTCCTGGTTTCTGCTTCTGCATCATCGAAAGAGAACCTAGTAGCTAGTAGGTACATAAATCAAACGGTATACTTTTCCTTTGGAAATTCTTTACGCCAACTGATAACGGAAGTTTGTTATAAATGTGGATTTAAACTCTGTTACTAGTAACAAATAAAAAAAGATAAAATAAAGTTTTACATTAGGTGTTCGATATAATATCAATTCGCGTTTCTTTTTATAGTTTTTTTTTAATATTATTTTTCTTTATTAACACACATACCTCGATTCGCGTGATAACCAAATTACGTATTTCTCGATTTTCGTTAAAGTATTATTTCTGGCTCGTCAGATTTTCCAACGTTACCTGCACAGTTAAAAATTCAAATATTAAACATTTTTGCTCCCCGTTTTATTTTAAAATTTATGACCTCCTATCAGCGAAGGTTTATCACGTTCTGGAGATACAATATTTAAAATAGGTTTTCGAAAAAAAAACACTTATGCTTCCAAAATGATTATTATTTATTAAATGAAGTCTTTTGGATACATTTATATTAATAAGTAATTTTTAATTTGAAAAATAAAAAAAAAATTTACTTTATTCATTATTATCTATCATTGAAGAAAATCGTGTATTAAATGTGTACCTATAATGTGTTTGCATTATCAATCAATTATTGGATATCTATTAAAGCATCGTATAATTAATAATCTTTAGTCTATATAATAGTTCCACTTGTTGTGCATATATCCTTAGTATACATTTAATCTTTGCGGCTAACATTATAGTGCTTACATGATTGGAGCTTAAGCATGTAATTAACTAGCCGTCTAACATATGCGTCTCTATACATTTACCTCACTATCTATCTATTTACCTATGACGATCGTCCATCAATCCTTAGTCACACTAAAGCTTAGCAAGGAAATTTGAGAAGCTCGATAAACGATGGATGTGTGCGTCTCGTGAACATTCTACTGCTAAAAGGCTTACGTTAGAATTATCTGTAAACGATATGTCTTGTTTGAGGAAAAGAGAAAAACCAAATCTTTTAACACGTCTAACAAGATTTATACAAAATATATTTAAACAATTTTATTTTAATTCTATTTTTTCTTCAAATAAAATTATATTCAATTTAATTAATGAAAACGTTTCTTGATACAATCAGTAAATAACGATTGATGTTAGCTAACGAATACTTATTGATTCAAGTTGTAGATGTATCATTCGTTTAGAACGTTCGATGGTCGAGAATTTGTTATCTTTTGGTAAATTCGTGTTTGATGTAGTACGAAGAAGGTAATAAATCCTTGACCTCTCTCTCTCTCTCTCTGTCTTTCGTAATGCTTAAAACGAATGACCTTTAATTTAGCAGAACGTTCCACTTGTTCCGAGAACGTTACGCATATAATTTATACAGAGAGTCGAAGAGGATATTTTTATTAATGGCATTAGCGACAGTGTTTGTTTATCCAATCCTACTGGATTTCAATTCGTAATGTAGAAAAATAATAAGAAGACAAATTTAGCGTCAATATTAAATTGTTAATCGTACCTAATAGAAAAGTCAGAATATTTCTCGTCAAAAGTTGTAAAAAAATTTTTTTTTTTATCAAAATTGGATGGTGTATCCTGTCTTTTTAAAATATAATCCTTTAACAACGTTCACGACGTACGTTTAACGAGTTTTAGCTAGGTTTAATGGGCTACGAGTAATGAGGGCTTCATGAATTTTTAATTTAATTAAAATCAAATCCGTGCTTTCCCACCTATTCCTTCTTTTTATTTTATTCTTTTTATTCATTCATCTCTCTCTCTCTCTCTCTCTTTCTCTTTCTCTTTTACTCATTCGACTCTTTGAATTTTCTAATAGATACTTGTCGTTATTATCGGCTTTACCAATTGCAATTAATTAAGAAAAGCCTCTTTATCTCACTCTTTCTTCTTCTTCTTCTTTATCATCATTTTCAAAAGTAGAAGAATCTTCCTTTAGAATTTTGCTAAGTTAAAATTTAAGTAGGATTGAAGTTTCAAATCCGGTTGCTTGATTGGCTGATCGACGCCATAAGCGGAGCTTAAAGTTCAGCTTTAGCTTTAGCAGCAGTAGCAGCAGCAGCAGCAACGAAAGTCAGTATGTGTATGTGTGTGTGTGTGTGTGTGAATGTGTGAAAGAGGCAGAGGGAGAGAGAGAGAGAGAGAGAGAGTAGCATCGTGGTTCCTAGTTCTACATAGTTAAGTAGATATATGTAGTAAAGGTAGTAGAAGATAGTAGGTTTGGATCGATCGTTGATGTTGCGGATGCTGTTCTCGTGGCCTTTCCTACTCGTCGTCATCGGTAGACGTGAGCAGTGAGTCGATTGAAACGTTCGACGCCCAGTTTGATTCATTAACGTGATTCAAAATGTATTACCCGCACTCCCGATAAATCTCACTCACGTTAAAAGTATTATCGTTAATCGCGAATGTCGTTTCTGAATACGCGTTGACATGAACACGACGGGAGCGCACGGGGTTCGATTAAAAGTGCCGATTGAAAAATCGATATTTAAAACAATGGTACAATTTGAATTAGCTTCATTCAACGTGATTGTTGTATATATCTTTAAAAAAAAAAAAAAATGTAACAATAAAAACGAAACCGTAAAACTAAATGAACATTTCTTTTTTTTTTTCTTTTAAGTTTGGCTCATATTTTTTCAATAAATATTATATTATATTATATAAAAATTTACGTGAGGAAACTCATTGCTCTTAGAAATCGAATCACAACAGGACTGGTAAACGTTGCTTATACGTACGTATATACATACTTACATACATGCATGCATAGGAATGTACTTGGCTATAAATGCAAACCGACGTGATTTTCCTTGTCGTTTATTGAATATTCCACGTGTCTTATATATCAAATATTTGGAAATACAGTTGGAACTTTAGAAAAAATGTTAGCACCTTTTATAGAATCGATGAGCTGGATTAAATATTGTTTTTAAATATTTCTTCGAACGTGAAAAAGGGACAATAATATAAAAAGAAATTTATTTTTTTATCATTTTTCGATATTTTATTTGTACCTATTCCAAATTTATTGATAGATACTGAAATAAAATTCAGCGTTTACCAAAAACGATACAAGTGGTAGGGAATGTATTTTAACAAATATTTATACTATAAAAATAAATATCATTTCACTTTCTGACTAGCTTAAACGATAAACAGTGTTATAGTGGTGTATATACAATATTTGTGTATGTCGGTGTATTATTAAAGCAGCTATGTCGTTCTTGCAAAGTAATGTTTATAATAAAAATAAAAAATAAAAAGAGATAAAGAATGTAAAGATAAGTTAAATATAAATTTATTGTAATAAAATGGGGATCTTGGCGCGTGACGTCAGATGAAAGAAAAGCATTTCGTGTTTTGTAACATGGGCCCGGACTTTTTCCACACGAACGTCTTATCTTGCAAAGCAATAACGTCTGAAAGAGTGCTTTGATATCAAACTGGTAGTGTTAGTAGCTTATGTATTAGTGTTTGTATGTGTATATATATGTGTTTGTGTCGCGCACGTGTAAAGAAAAAAAAAAAGAAGCTCGGTGGAAGTGCATGACGATGCATATGCAAAGAGGACGATCTCGTCTCACTCTTTTGTCGCCGAAAGAAAAACCACCACTTCCCTTTTGTAAGCATACTAAAATCAACCGAATATTTTATCCCTCTCAAAGAAGTACGGCAACCGTACGTCTTTCATGTCTCTCCCATCGTTTCTTAACGATATATCATCATAGTGTTTTTTTTATCATTTACAGTATCATTTTTCAAACTATGGTACATGTACCACTAATAATACATATTTGGTTATATTATTCGTGGTAAAATTTGTAAACAAATTATTTCAATAAATGTTCGAATGAATGTACTTTAATTTGATTGATCTTTTATATATATATATATATTTTTTCTTTTTTATTCGTATACTTATATTGAAATAGAAACTTTGACAAGCGTTTGATTTTCTTTCTATTTTTCAGGCGTCAAAATTTGTCATCTTTGATAATTCACGATACGTGCTATAAATTTCTTTTGTGCTTTACTTTTTTATATCTTCTTTTTATTCGAGTTTAAGAAACTCGCAGATAAAAGAATATATATATGTATGTATATATTCCGCTGAATAGTCAAGAACGTTGAACTGTAAAGAAAAAGTTGAACGCAAAGGTACGATTATCGGTTCCCATTTAGATGTAGAAAGTCGCAATGGAATTTCTAGCTGTATCGCATTTGCAAGCGACACGTTTTTCAAATAGACCATGGAATCGTGACTCCGTGAACTTTTCGTGTTAACGTTCGTGGAAAATTGTTGCTTAAGTACTCGGAGATTTTCAAATGGAAATGATATGAAATCGACAAAAGTACACGAGTATAGAAAGAGAGCTTGTTAATATGTCTGCTTAACTTTTTAGATTATTATTTATCACAAGATCTTTGAATTCCTTTGATATTATTACACACTTGTATATATTTTATATACAACATATATGTATATGCTAACACGTATAATACATGCGTACGTACATGCACTTACGTTACGTGTGATATGCCCCGAATGAGTGGAAATGTGCTAGGATGTTAGAAGTGCAAAAAGGGTTGAAGAGAAGTATACTCAAAATGAGTTGGAATACGTTACTCATGGGGGTGGAACGACTTTACGTGCGAAAGAGGCGTCTGCGAGGTCGTTGAATCTAAAATATGTATATGCAAATTATTTTTCCCGTTCCGACCGGGAGATAGGCGCTAGCCAATCCACTCCTATAAATTCCTCTCTTCCTCTCCTTTTCTTCTCCATCCCCTATTCTATCCTTTTTACTCGCCACCTTTCTATCTCCGAAGTGCATTTCCGCGAACACTCGCAAAACTAAGCTCCCGAGAAAAGCTTCGAGCTACTTTACCGTTCGAGGGGTGTTAAATAACACGGACTCGGTTTAGCCTCAAAATCCTACGCTTTTCTTCTACCCAGACGATGCAATGCGACTTTGCGATGAGGATGATAGAAATAACAAAAATAAAAAAGAAAGAGAGAGAGAAAAAAGAAAGAAAACAAAAACAGACAAGAAGATGCAAGTTCTATCGAAGACTTATGCTGCTTCTCTCTGCATGTTTTTTTATCGTGTATACTTACTTGCTTGTTATCGATAAATTTTGGGTTTTTGCTTTTTCGTATCAAATAAGAACGTAATTCATTAAAAAATTAACATCGATCAAGTATCAAAATAATTGAACGTTTTGTAACTTTGTTCAATCATAATACTTGACTTTAGTTTAGTTTCACAGTTGAAAAAATATATTTTGCGTTCAAGAAAGATCTTCGGTTGTAACAGCTAAACGTAGTAATCTACGATTCGTTCCTGTACGAATCACGAATCACGTGCATGTTAAAAGGTTTAAGGTAGTGCAGGCACGTTTTCTCAAACGGACGAATTTATTCTCCCGTTCATTTTTCGAACCACCAGTAAAATCGGGCACGAAGTCGTGCGGTTTATTTAGTGCGATTTCGATGCAACGAACGTGTCCTTCCCACTACCACCGACGCCTACTTTACTGAATTTAAAAATCACTCTTTCCCCCTTCACTTTTTCCCCACACTCCCCTTTTTATCGAGACAAGGATGAAAATTACGACTTGATTCGTTAATTGTAAATGAAGTTGTTAGACTTCTTTTTTTTTTCTCGTATTATTTTTTTTAATTGGTTTTGTTTTTGGTTTGGTTTTACTACTCTACAACGAAACTTTAGCAAGAGTTCGCGTATTATTTATTTTATGTATGATACACAAGTAGGAATATTTAATACTGATGAAATATCGAAAATATTTGGAAATATTTTTGAAATATATATATATATATTTTTTTTTAAATATAATAGATTATTTAAAGTTGTTTATTACGCGAGTGACTTCGAATGAAAAATTATATAATTCTTGCGTACGTGTATGCGTACAATATTACAAATATACATTTTGCAGTTGATATTATTTAACGTATTCGCTTTTACAAGATTAACGGTAATAACCATTTGATATTTATCTCGTACCGTACACGCATTTTATTTATTTTCTTTTTTCTCTTTTTACGACAAATCTGTTCAATGAATTTAAATGAAATTTTCATTAATATTCTTCCCAATTTGATCCGATCGATATTAGAGAATAATTTACGTTGGTGTAATTACGCACTCGGTAGGATATGCGGTTTTTTAAATCTGACGCAATTGAAAATTCACGATGATTCAATTTAAAAAGCTCGGATTAGCGTTCCCTTGGAATAACCATGGAAGAAAAGAGCAAAAAAAGAAAAAAGAAAAAGAAGGTCATTATTTCTACGTTCTGGCCCGAAGGAAAAATATTAATTCCATTTTTTTTCTTTTCTGTAATTTAAGGACGTTTTTATATTTTTTCTTTTTTTAAATTATTTATTGTTAAGTAGAACGAAGAACGCATTGCATCCTTCGTAGCGTATATTCGGTGATATTTTTTAAAAAGGCGATTTAAAACAACCACCCATGGAATACTACGTGGCTTTGCATATGTAGCCACATTACAAATTTAATTTCAACTCCCACTCGGCCAACTTCAATTTCAATAAATGAATTTTAAAATGTTACTAGGGTCGGCGTATGTTTAGGGGGAGGGGAGAAGGGGGAGGGGAGTTGAACCGGTAAAAACATCAAAGGAAGAGGGAAATGCTTTAATTTCACAAACGAGTCAAAGTCGTTTTTTATCGTTATGTGTGGATATAAATTTTATGTAATCTGTTTTTTTTTTCCAACAGATAGTGTCCATAATATTATTCTTTTTGTCCCAAACGGAAAAGATAGAATGATATTTCAAATGCAATAATATACGCGAGTTGATTGTCATAATCTCATATTTAAAAAAAAACAGAAAATGAAATTAAAAAGAAACAAAAAAAGCAATTATACTTAAAATATCATAAATAATTTTTATTGCTTATGATTATGCGTAAACGTTTTAGATAGCCTCAGGTAGCGTGTTGCGCGAGGGAGGCGAGTGAGAAGGTTTATAAAAACAGTAGGTCAGGATGGAGGGATTAGTTTAGAAAGATTAGTTTTTGGGGATTAGTTTAGAGTATGGAGTTTTAGGAAGAAGAGCGAGTCGATCGGAGAGTAAGTGTTAAGAGTAGTGGATAAGTCATTATGAAATAAACGCATATTAGAACAGTTCATTCATCTTTCAAGTTATCTTATAAAACCCTTCTTATGCACCTTATGTATCTTATGGAAAAGTTTTTAATTGTAATTTTTAATATTACAATCAGTTTGAAAATTCAAAATACAGTTTTAAGTTTTCACTTCTATCGGCAATCCTCGTGACTGCCTTCGATTTTTTTATGAATCTTATTATATTTACCATAATGGTTGTTGTTAAAACGACGAATAAAATGTATAATATTTTAAAGGATATTGCGGAAAAGGATAATACAGGTTGAACGTGGAAGAAGGAAATCGGTCTCGAACAGCGATCGCTAATAACGAGGCACGATCTACGGTTTCGCATAAACGACTCTGGCTACGATAATGGCTATTTTGTGTTTCCTAAGGGAGAATACTCCGGACAGTCGTAACGTGCTGCTGCTCGTGCAATTATGTCGCGATAATTCCCATAAGACGCATCGCTGCGAACCAAGTAGTTCCTATTGCATATTCTATGTACATATATACTATCCAACATTCTCTATATAGGATAAGCATCGAATTTGTATTGGTTACGTGTTTCATTGATTTTAATTCGTTAACATTTTTCCTTCACCTTCCTCCCTCGCCCCTATCAATTATCAACATCTTCCAACGAGATACAGTATCAATTGAAAAAAAGAAAAAAAAAAAGAAAAAAAGACGTATCCACGAATCCAATTAGTTCGTTTATTTGTACGATAATGAATAAATAATTAATATCAAATAAGGTATATAATGTATACGAAGAGACAATCAGATATATTTTATTTATCAATGAATATAATTTCGTTGAAAATTATTATCAGAATTTTCTGTACTATTTAAATATCGTTATTCGATGTCTTTAGATAACTGAACTGGAACGAATTCATTGCTAGAGAGAATGAGAGAGATAGAGAGAGAGAGAGAGATGGATAAATAGATAGATGGTATATAACAGAATTGATAATCGCCAGCTGTTTCGCTCGCTAGAATAGAATCTGAAATGGAATCTATTTACCTCCAATCTGTCTATGCGTTATCTCTGGATTAGAAGGATCCCTCGACCCTTCCACCATCCTTCTCCTTTGCTAGATGGAATTCTAGGCTACTTGCTGTTTCCAGAAATGTTCTGATACTCCATTTTCCTTCATTTTATCACTATCCGTTAAATGGGAATTCAATAAAGCCTGTAACTGTGTGTGTGCGCGAATAATATCTGAAAAATTCTTTTACTTCTCGAATAACTTCACATAGTTTATTAAAAAATTAATTTATAAATGATAGAATATAGAAATATTTCGACTGTTTACGTTTGAAATATTTATAAAACGATTCTTATTAAAGTGATCTAAATACTTTCGATGTTTTTCTAACGAAGGATCGTAAAGTATGGTTTATTGTCGTGATTACATAAACCCGTAGCTGGATAACCTGGGTCTCGCATAAGGCGTCTAAACAATGAACAACCTCGTTCGGTATTTCGCAAAACGAAGCCGAGAGTTCATCCGAGTACAGTGCTCGCGTGTCCATGGATTATACAAGCAATTATATTTGCTTTTAAGTCTAATGGATACAAGTGGTGCCATAAATCGGGCTACGTGTATCCATTAGATCCCGTTGGTGGTACGTATAACCGTCCGTAGCATCGGTACTTTACTAATTAGCCCACCAAAGTATTTTAAAGCAGCTTTATGCAACCTAGGAGAGAAAGCTAGAAATAATAAATAAGCGTCTTGAAAATGTTTGTCTTTACTTTCTCGTATTGTTTTTAAAAGCACAAATATATATATTAGCCGTAAATGTACGCACACATATAAATAATACTTATTCGTATATATAACCGAAGTTTTACATTAGATCGGTAAAAATAAATTTGTCGTTGAAAAGTTAAGATTAATATGACGATTATATAAGTATATTCTTAAGAATGTTTAAGATTACTCATTTTGTTCGTATATTTTATTGTTAAAAGTCTATCTTGAAAATATCTAATAATGGAATATTGTTTAATGTCAATTAACTATCGGAGACGGACAATGCCGTAGCGTAATTTGGCAGTAGAACGTTCGGACGACGTCTAAATTTAGTATAACTTTATTATCGCTCTCGTAACCGACACTTGATTGACGTAGTTTCGGTGCCGCAAGGACGCTGACGTTGGAATTCTGCGGTGAACGTTTCCTATGGCATAATTAATAATTACGACGTCTTACCGTACCTCGAAACAAGTGCATTACATTCTGAATACTCGCTTGTCCAATTTATTTCTAATCTTTGGCTTATATCGTTATTATATTTACATTTTATTTAATTTGTACGAACATCTTCATTTCTTTCATATATATATACTAAACCATTGTTAGAACGATCAAACTAGAATATCATTAAATTTATTATACAATTTTTTGTAAGGTTGAATTTTTGTGATATTAGCAATGATAAATAAAATATTCTAAACGTTAAAGATATTTATTTTTTAAATATAATTTTAATAATTCTTAAATGTTAGCTATACCTGCACTTGATATTAATAGTAAATAGGTGATTAAAATTTAATTATTTTAATAACGGTAAAGAAAAAGATATCGCAGACGTTTAAGATATTATTTATCTTTTATACGTAATTATAATATTTGATAAACGTTCGGTTATAATTGCCGTTGATAATAAATAGGTGATATTAAAAGCTATAAGTGTTGAATTTAAAATGAAAAATTGTAAGTAGGTTGGTACAGTTAACTAACTATACGTACCGTTTATCTTACTTCTTTCTCTCCTCCCCCTCCCAACACTTTTTCATTCCTATACTCGACAAAGAACTCTTAATAACCGGATCGCTAAGGAACGATCTGCCGAGTTGTTCCTTTGGACACTTCCAATTACGAAAGAGTTATGCGATATATTTTTCACATGTATCTGTGCTATGTTATTAAAGTGTTAAAGTGACATTGGGAAGAGTAATGCATCGCATGATTCTCCGATAAGTATCCTCCTTTGGGTAGCTTCAAAGAGCTTTCGAAAGGAAATGTTAAAGCCGATTATGTGTACCATGTAATATACACAATTTACACGTCATAAAACTTCGTTAAGAAATTTCCGATAAAACCATGTCAAACGATTCGTGAAGAACTGAAATATTAGAAATTACTCTTTTACGTGATACCTTTCAATTAGAAAAATTCATTCATTAGACTATCCATTTTATGAAGGATTGTATTCTGATCGCACGGAGAATAAAAAAAGAAAAGAAAAGAACAAAGCTTATTCGAATTTGGCGTAATATATTATCTCAGTCCCTGAGCCATCCTCGGTATCGTAATAATTTTTAATTCAAATGAAATCTATATGGCTTGTCAAATATTTTCTGGTTGAATTTTTCGTGATAAGGTTTAATATTCATTAATTATCGAATTTTAATACTGTATATATTGTTCTACCTAATTAATTATACAATCTATGTATTATTCTCGTATTATCTGCTATAGAATAAAAAATCTATTTGGTATTGTCATTTCATTAATATTATAAAAGCTGACTTGTGCTACTGAAGTATCTGAACACATATAATCGGACGCGTATTATACTCTATTTAAATGTCTAGCAGCTTATGAGTTACTTTCTGTTATTATTTCTGATTAATCATCAATATTTTAATTAAATAATAATAATAATAATAATAATCCTAATATGTATTTTATTCATCAAATTCCCGTTTCCTTTTTTTCTACGAAACGATTTATATAAATATATAAAAAGAAGAATACACACAAATATTTAAGAAGAATCGTTCGAATTCATTGATAATTTTTTCGAGGAAATAAGTGAAAGGATATGATCAATAGTCCTGAGGCATCCTTATTGAAGGGTCGTGAATAAGGAGGGGATCAAAAAGGACGAAAATAGCCTTAGGCGTCAAGGATGTAAAAAACTTGTACATGCTTGTTCCCTTCCTGTGGGATTCGACGGTATGTATGCGGCTTTTCCGGACTTTCGAAACATCGCGTGTCATGAGAAAGGCGAAAGCGTTTTAGGGGATGGACTGGTTCGTTTCCCTTCGGGCACTCCAACTTGCCCTTTCTGTCAACTAAACTTCTACGAGAGTAAGGTGTTTTTTCATTGTGAGTAAATGCGTGGTCATTCGTCGACTTCTAATCTTTCTACAAATTATCTTCCAACTTATAATTTATAATTATAGTTTACTTTTTTATTGTTATATTATAAATTAGTAGGTACTACTAGATATATATATGTATTTATGGATAATATTTTATCCAATTTTGTTTAAAATTATTATTACTATTATTTATTATTATAGTATAGTATTGTACAATATGTTACTGTAGTGGAAAAGTGTACTATTACTAGTAGATATATTGATAAAATTTTTCACGTTAAAATTTGTTATAATAATTTTTATGTTATCATAGTATTTTTATTCTTTAAGGGTTCTCGCAAGGTACAATATTTTCCCTTCTCTTTTGAGGGAGGGATTGTTAAGTATAAAAATAAAATACAGACGTTTTGAGGGCATATGTACTAAATATATTTACATTAGAACATGTTTAATGTTCAATTTTTTATAATAATTTTTTTGTTATCATAATATTGTACGATATGTTATTACAATGTAGTAAATATATAGTACTGCTATGGTAGAAAATTTGTGTATAATAATTTTTTGTCGAACTAATTTAAACCATCGTGAATATATATTTTATGTATTATATTTGAGTATGAAATTGATAAAAGATTTATTGTTAACTTATGACAAATATTATGAGGATACGTTAACGTAAACGTATCGACAGGAAGATTATTATTCCCGAACGAATATTTTCTCTCGATATTCGATGTTACGAATTCATTTTCATAGTATATAACTACGTCGTCGTGAAATTTTATCCGCCATGGATTCGCACAATAGCTTCTCGTATCTCCACCGTGTATGTAGAAAAACATATTACAGAAACGGTAAGAGAGAAAAAGAGGGTTTGGAAAACGAAAATACATATGTAAAGCATCCGTCTTCTGTAAAAGTAACTTTTCCATCCATCATCAGACGTCGCGTAAAAATATTTTAAGACACTTGGTCGTATTATCGTATAAAACGATTCACAATTTTAATGCTCTTTTACTTATCAGAGTATTATCATTAATTATTATTATTATTATTATTATTAATAACTATTTCAAAGATCAGGGACATTTATATTAAAAAAATCATAGTAATAAATCCACGAAGATAACTCGACAAATTGTTATCAACGATTGAAACAAATAATCGACAATATCAAACATTCGTTAACAACAAAACCTTTGAGAACGCCGCACGTGAAAACGATCGATATTCTTACACGAATAAAATGCACTATATTATCTAAGAATAATAATTATTATTTGAAAATTGATAAAAACAAGGGTATCATTTCGCGGAATATCTATGTTAGACGTTATTGTTCTTTCCCCTTGAATATTTTGTATTCAAAATGCGCGTTTATATGGGACGCGTTGACTTTATGCAAAAGAAAGATTAATGGATCGATACGGGTTTCCTATTTCTTGTATATATATATATAACATTTTCGTTTGGTATCATTTTTCAATGCGAAGATGTCACACCGCGATGCCTTCTGCGTCAAAGAGAAAACGCTATGCGAAGTAGTAGTATAGTGTCTTTCTCTTTTCGTATATATTTATCTTTTACCTCTTTTCACTAGCTTCAACTCTTTACCTTTCTCTTTTCTTTCTAACACCCCCACTACACACACACATATCCATAAATTTATTCATTCATACGTATACGAATGCATGGATATCTATGCACACATTTAAACGTAGAATACACCTACACGATTCCGAGGAACAATGTCTTTGGTGCGACGAAAGTACTAAAATATTTATCGCCCTTTCTCGTCTATTCCTTCCTTTCCTCCTTCCCCCAATCGTTCTTCCACCTACCCCTTCTTTCTCTCTCTCTCTATTTCTCTACCTGTATATCCTTCTTACTCTATCTAGCAAAGGGAGAGAACTTGTGCACGTTCTCACGAGGCTGCACTTTCTTGAGAGAAATCCGCGCGCGTGGGCGTTTTACCCTACGTGATTCTAGTTGATGCCTTAGTGGTGGGTACACCGTAAAGCGACGCCTCTCGTATTCGATTTCAACAAATCCTTATTGTTTTTCCTCGATCCATGTAGGGCAATTTGCAATAGGCTTGGAATGTTTCGGTGTGTAATATAGAAACGACGATAGGGTTGAAAAAGGTTTCTTTTTTTTTGTTTTCTTTTCTTCTTTCTGTTCTTTCATAGTTATACGCGTAGAAAATCTAAGAATCCTATTAATTATAACGAAATTGTTCGGCACGTTAAATAAGAAATTCATTTTTTCTTCACCTTCTTCTTCTTCTTCTTCTTATCCGTTTTTATTTCTGATTGTTTCTTTACCGTTAAATCAGATAGGATAATATATAAGATTAACAAACTTGCCACTTACTAGCTCGTAAAAAATTCTCTCTTTCTCTCTCTCCCTCTCTCTACCTTGCATTTCTATTTCTATTTAATTAAAAATTAAAAATAGTATAGATGTTTGAGGTAATGTGTTATACCAAAGTAAATTCGTGACTTGCGCAATGAAAATCAACCGACCGATCATAATTTCTTAACGATCTCGTTACATCGAAAGAGAATTATTCGTGAGCTCTCGTGTATATCGGTTATTTAGAAACTTCGTTATCGTGATTACGTTTTCAAAGTTCCCTTTTGAACAATAATGGTTGAATTTGGAAAGGATTAATCATAAATTAATGGATAATTAAGTGACGATTTAGTAATACTAATATTTCAATTGATAGATCCATATGAAACTATGAAATAATATCGAAAAGTTACCAAGTTAAACGACGTTAGATAAAGTTTCGTGAAATTTGATCTCTCGTGAAAAGTTATCATTATCTTTTCGATAAAATCGAATAATATTGTATATATATATATCATGGCATATCAAATTTTTATTTCCGTAAAATTAAATTATTTACAAAAAATAATCAGAAATAATAATTCAATTCGAGTTGGTTTTAGAGTAAACTCTAATGCTTTTACTTTTATAGATATTATAAATTTATTATATTTTGAGCTCGGTTTGTTATGTTTACGTTTGGCCCAAGTATCTGGTCGCAAGTCTGACTCGAGATATTCATGTTTGGGCTAAAATCTTCATCGCGAGTCAGACTCGCTAAAATACGGGAAGGGATTAAATATAAATTGTTTTGATATATACATATATATATATATATATATACATTTTTGTTTAAATATATTTAAATATATATTTATTTATATATATTTTTTTTGTACTGCTACAATGTAATAATAAAATTATTGAAAAGAGATCAAGCGATTTCGATTTTTATTATTAATTTTTATTGATGACGTATTATATTTAAATAGTTAATAACTAAATTATGATTTTAAAAAGTAAATTTATCAAAAGGATGTTAGGGGAAAGGAATTTTCATAATTAATGGAATAGTGCTTTTCGTGGGTGTACAGGGAAGCAAAAGGAAAGTAAACCATTAATGCATCTAATCGTGCTTTCCATAATTACGAACTTTGCGTGAAGGCTTTTAAAGCACGTTCTGATAGTAGCGCACAATTCGTGGTCTTAAGTATATAAACAGATATAGATCTAATATCTAACCTCTTTCACACCCCCACGTTTACCCCTTCCCCCTACCCTCTCCTCTCTCTGTCCCTTTCCACCATGGTTATCTAATTAAAGCCGTTCATTATTAATTCTACGCGATAACGATAGAAATTCTTCTTAGTGCTCGTATGCCATTACAGTTGTAAGACAATTATGTAAAGTGATTCGAATACAGACATGCAGACTTATTCGTAAAATGAATATTTCATATTCATACATAATGTTTTAAAGAACTTTACATTATTCATCAACACATTAAATCCAACGAACACGTAAAATCTCTCGTAGATGAAGTGTAGGAGATTTAATTCGTTGAAAAAATTCATATTCCCTCGTATTTCTCAATTTTACCTCTTCTTCCTCATCTTTTTCTTCTTCTTCTTCTTCTTCTTCTTTCACTTCTTCTATTTTTATTTCTAGGTTGACAACTAAAGTGAAAAATTTTCTTCAAGCATCTATTCTGGCAAATAATTTATTTTCGATTTTTATTATTGTATTCATTATTTTTAGCCAACTTTCAATAAATTTCATCAACAGGTTGAACATTTTTCTCGATCTAAATGCATTAGTTTATACTACTTAGGAAAAAAGAAAACAAATAACTCTCGTGTAGAATTAAATGAGAATTTAAGTTAAGTTGAAACTTTTTGAAGGATTCGAATCGTTCGAAATTCTAATACCACTTCTTCCTTTGAGCTTCTAACTATAATTTTAACGAATACTCTTTCCGAAAGTAAATGGGTACATGTAAACGGTATTAGTTACTAAGAACTGACAGTGTTGAATTTCCCCGTTCGTCTTACATGCTCCTCTTGATTCTCTGAACTTGTATAATTTTCATGTCTGACTAAGATTGCTTCTTCCTTCGAAGATCTAATTTATAAGGTTTAATTTACGCATATTCCAATACCATAAGCTTGTATGTATTCCTATTAAATTAATGTACATATTAGATTTGTCTAATCGAATTTAGTATTACCTATAAAAAATAAAAAAAGAAAAAAAAAGTCAAATATTTAATTATAAATAACATTTTCTATATAAAATAAATAACATGTTTTATCTATAAAACGTATTAAATAATAAATGAGAAAAGTAATAATATCTAGTAAAATGATTAGATTAAAAAATCTTGGAGAAAAACGTGTGATAAAACGTGTGTACCTCTTTGAGATACTTTTTTAAAAGAGATGGTAAGAGAGGAGAAATATGATAAGAACAAATAGATGATGAAAAAGTCTTCAAAAATATGTCATGCGTTCCATATACGAGTTCACTTGGTGATTAGGTAACTGAACGCGTTCAGGGAGAGAGAAAGAGAGAGAGATAGCATTAGCTTGCAAGGAAAGTACCAACAGCAGCAGCAGCAGCAGCAGTAGCAGCAGATGCATCAAAGTGCAGCATCACTGGCAAAGTACCGAGCTTCCATTTACTATATTCCAGCCTTTCATTCGTCGTTCTTCGAAGCTGCCAAGTCACCGGTTATAATCATCGGATATCATCCGCGGCTAATATCCTCTCGACCCAGACCCCCTTCACTTGAGCCTACATCGATATATTATCCGAAGTGTGCGCAAGCACGTCGTAACACGAATACTACACATTCCAACCTTCTCTCTCTCTCTCTATCTCTTATTCTCTTGCTCTTATTCTCTTGCTCTTATTCAAGAGAGTAGATGAATGACTCGTTGGTCCACAACGGAAACACGTCAATTCGGTTTCTGGTTAACAAGCAGCCAGGAACCATTTTCGTGTGACATGCGTCACCCATTCTCTCTCTCTCTCTCTCTTTGTCTCTCTCACTTCCTTTCTCTCTAATTCATAGATCCATATATATGCATATATAGTTCAGAAATTAATTTACAATCTCTCTCTCTCTATCTATCTCTATTTTGATTTAATTTAAATACAATTAATATTATTATCTAATATTTTGTTTTTAGAAATTTATTTGAATGCATACTCGTAGTTAGAAAATTTTCGAAATTATTATTTACGTAATTATTTATTAAAATAAATTAATAATTTATTAAAAGATTAAATGAGAAATATACGTTACTTTGATGAAATTTATGATTTTTATAACAATACATTATATCATATTAATTGTATTCAATTGATCGATGAAAACATTTAAGTTAAGAATTTTCTTATTGTCACTCTAAATTTAAAATAAATAAAAAAAATGTGTTAATCGTCGTTTTGATTAATAAAGTTTCAATGTGCCTTTTTTTCCTTTTTTTTCTGTTTTTCCCGAAACTTTTGGATATTTAGAGCAGACAAGAACGTTTGGCGTATGGCGTTTCCCTAATTGATTAGCCTATTGGCAATAAACGGATATGTCCTCGCGTGTGCCGCGTGCAGGAAACACGTAACCTCGGACAAATGCGTTCGATGGATGGAAAGAGAGTTGAAGAGGGGGTAGTTCGCGGGGTGGTAGGCTGATATACGAAAGGGCTGAAACGTACGAGTTCGAACATAAACGCCATACGTGCTCGCAAACCTCCAGATCTGCATATATGCATACCATATACACGTACGAGTAAATATATATATATTTATATATATGTTCTGCGTTGAAAATCGGAGAAGTAAACGCTTGGGAGAAAGGGACAGGAGTTGTAAATCACGGTGAGATAAATTTATGACAGTCACCGACTAAGCGGCACCACTCAGACAGCACCCCGACGCCGCTGCCGTTTCAGTTTACTGGCCACGCGTGTCACCGTAACGTTACGAATATTCTTCTCCCGTTGAACGAGTTGAACATTTTTTTTCCAGGCTAAAAATTAGAAAGTACCACCAACGAACACGAGACTTGCGACATTTTATCTTTTTTTTTTTCTATTATTTCGCGTCCAACAATTTTTTTGTTTGTTTTTGTTTTCTGGTTTTTTGTTTTACATTTCAAGCAGTCACTTTTTTGTTGGTATCATCAAGGAGAGAGAGAAAAAATAAATCACACACACACGTAATCATTTAAAAATATATTTATACGAATGCATAATAAACAGGAAAAAAAAGCAAAAGCTTTAGTAAAAGATTAGAGTAAATTTAATTTTAGGGGAATGTTCAGATTTACGTTTTGTTGTTGTTATTGTTGTTTTCATAATCGTAGTCAGTAGTAGTCGTGTTTTAATAATAAATGATAAAACAGTAAAACAGAATAATCATCAAATGAATTAATCAAGCTGGTTATTAGTTACAACTAACAGAAGAACACTTTGCAATCAACAAACTCTAGGAAAGTACAATTAAAGTACTTTAGCGAGATGTAATGAGAAAATGAATATTACACTTTTTGTATGAATATAACAGTACGAGCTTGATGGATAATGAGACTTTGTTATCATTTTAAAAGTTGATAGAAAAAAGTTATACTTATATATCACATAAGAAATATTTTCAAAAGTATCATCGATCATTTTGAAATGAGCGATAGCCGAACAAATTCTTTTTTTTCTCCCTTTTCATCGTAGTTACGTCATAGTCCTGATTAAAGATTCCAATATTTCTTTCATCATTTTGTTTTTCTTCATATATTTCGTTCCAAGAAAAAACTAATCGGTAATTGTGTGCGTGCACATTTTCGAATAATAAAATTCTTCATATATTTTATATTTTTTTTTATTTTTCCAGATTATTGTATACAAGATTTTGAATGGATTTTGTACGAAAGATACAGTCGAGTTTAACAAAGTCTACAAATTTTTGTGACATGTCCGGCAAACGAGGGTGAAAGCAAGGTGGATCCACCGATAAGGGTGCAAGCTGTGATGCACTTTCGAAACGTTTACGAATCCAAGTGGATAGGAGAAAAATTCTCTCTCTCTCTCTCTCTCTCTCTCGAATTTTCTACTTTTATCTTTTTCTATCTCTTTCTATTCCTTTCTATATCTGTCTATTTCTTTCTGTTTATTTCTTTCTATCTTTTTCTTTCTTTCTTCGATCTCAAATAATCCAGTTTATCCCTCGTTCAAGCAACGAGTCTTCTTCCGAACGAAATACGTCCGATTTTACGAATCCAATGTTACTCTTCCAACGGACAATACAACGTGACGTTTTATTCCTTAATAATATTTTCTGTTACAACAATAACCTATTTTCTATTCCAAGAAAACAATTTCATTCAAATTCGATATAATTTTAAATTAAAAAATTCAAACTAATTGTAAGATTATGCTAATTCATTATTTTCTTCTACTGTTTTCGTTTCATTACTTCAATTTAATTGTTTCTTCCAAGTTTTTCAAGTCGTATTTATGCGATTTAATATTCAAAGTTTAAATTAATAAAAATATCAAAATATTATATTTCTGACTTATATTTATGTCTTGATATTAAATTCGTTGCATCCAAATTTTGTCATATTTCTTTCGTCAATAAATTCATCAGTGAACTGAAAGATAAGCAAATGTAATCGAAAAAAATAATGTAAACTATTTCGAAGGATAACTGATACATGATTACTTTGCAAATAAATATTGAATTTGTTAAAAAAAGAAAGAGAATTAAATTGTAAAATCAATTAATATCGATTTAAAATGGTTTCATTCGTTGATTATAAAACTATACCTTTGGGATGTATTGATTTTTAATAAGAAAACAAAAAAATATAAAAATACATTTACAATGCCATATATTTTTTGATTCTTCGTAAATATTTTTTTCTAAAACTTAATTAACTCAACTCGATTTTATTGAATAAGAAATAAAAAAAGGAGGAGGGAAAAAAGAGACAATAATAATCATTTCTATTGAAATAAATTGGAAATAAAGAAGAACACATTATTGTGTTCTCGTTGATTAGAGGTACGCATTTGAGTATAATTTCGGTTGAATTTTCTATACGAGTCGGTTGAAATAAGTAGATGAAAATGAAATAAGAGAGCAAAGATGCATCCTCTCGCGATTCTAGAACATGAATTTAACCTCTGAGCCTCCTTTATATCTCTTCCTTTCTCTCTCTTTCTCTTTTTATTTTCTCGTTTTGCTGACTGGATTCTTTCGAGCGGATTTGGAATCTTGTTTCCGCTGTCGCGGCAAGTTCGACGGCGCGTGCTGGTTAGTATCGATCATTACGTTTAGAACCATAGGCTTGGATCCTAAGTTCAGCCAAGATCGTTAAGCCCCGTTCTTCTTCTCCGCAATCTCGACGAAAGAAAAGATGAGAACGGGCGGTTGGTAAGGGTGGGATAAGGAATAGGGGGAGGGGAGGGTTAGTCAGGGTCGGTAGATGTGCTGGGGTAAATTTGGGGTGGGAAAAAACGATGGAAGAAGGATAAAGGGTATCCTCTTCAAACCCTTCTTCCCATCCTTTTTACCGTCTTATTCTTTTATTTTACTTTTTTTCCCCCTCCTCCTCCTCCTTATCCTTCTTTTTCTTCTTCTTCTTTATCTTCTGATTTTTTTTCTCTACCACTACCCCATCACTCCTCTCTCCACTCGCTAGTTCTCTGTCTGTCGTTCGGGAAAGATAATCCGTACCTACCGTTTCTTCCATGAGGACGGTTCGGTGAACCCGAAGAAGGATATTACGTACCTCCTCGATCAAATTTTTCTTACTAACGTCGCTGAATCGCGATTTCATTCGATTTCGTACTAGAAAGGAACGATTTTTATCGTATCTTTCTTCCTCTCTCTCTCTCTCTCTCTCTCTCTCTTTCTTTGTGTCTGTCTGTCTGTCTTTCTATCTCTGTCTCGTTCTCTCTCTCTCTCTCTCTGTTTCTATTCTTTTACGATCGTTTCTCTCCCGCCATCATTCCAATCGATTTCCCATTGTATCGTTTCATTCGAAAGAAATTCTAGATATTCTTTTTCATGATCTTCCAAAATCGTATACGATTTCCGATCGATTAAGTTTACTTATCATTATGATAATACGCGTAAACATCGTAAACTAATATAATAAATAAGTTTGACTCATCGTTCAGATAAATTTTCTCATTGTATAAGTTTCATTCGAAACTAATTCTTGATATTTTCTTTTTCCAATGGTCTGTCATATTCGTTTACGATTTCCGATCGATTAAGTTTACTTATTATTATTATTATTATTATTATTATGATTATACGTAAACATCGTAAACAATGATAATAAATTTCTCCAGCCCATTCCAATCGATTACGTTATTTTATCGTTACGTTTGAAAAAAAATTCGAGATTTTTTTTTTCCCCTTTTCTCCTTTAAGACGATTTTCCTAAATCGTTTGGTCAAGTTGTCTTATCATTATGATTATACGCAAACATCATAAATTAGGATAATTAACGTGTAGATGATTGCTCGATCGGTAACGGTATGTTTCCTACACGTAAACACTGGTAACACTTTGAATTTCCATAGCCATCGGCTGAACGCGAGAGCGCAATCATAGAGGTAAATGCACGAAACGTTGTACTGCCCGGAAACGGTATAAACGGTACTACCAAGGCACGACCCATAGTAGAGGCTATTATATTCCATACGTTCTCCACAATGTTACCGATGTCGACGTTATGCAGATTTCAGAGATTTCTTCATTGAATTCCCCTCGAATCAATAGGAGCTCATAGAAAGTCATTTTTCGTTCAAATCCTCTCCCTCTTTTTTTATTATTATTTTATTATACATCAGCGATGATTGTATTCATAAATTAAATGGTGGAAACTATTATGGTGTACATTTGGAAAATATTGATCTATAGGAAATAGGTTTTTTTTTTAATTTTATTGCTAATACTTTTGACGTGCATTCATTGATTTTCATTATTAGAAGCTATTTTTTAATCGTTATAGTTTAATTATTACTATGTATGTTGTTATTATATTAAAATTGTATTCTGTAAGTTAACACGTTTTTTATTAAATTGCATTTAATTAAAAAGATTGGAGTCAAGTTTTAGAGAGAGAGAGAGAGAGAGAGAGAAAGAAAAGGAGAAAAAAATAGGAAGTTCTGGTAGGAATGATTTTAGCATAAGTTCGACGAATCTTAACGTTAAACGACTGCGGTCTGTCCTAAAATTGAGTTTCTAAGAAGATAATCCTTTGAAAGTAAGTAACAGTTAATTACCGCAAACGAAACGGGCTTGTTCTTCTCCAAAAGAAGACGTGGACGACGATGAAAGTCAACGTTCCGTGTTAACGAGCATAAACTTAAGAAGTTTTCATCGACCGTGAATCATCAATCCGTCTGACACAGAAGCGCGAAACTTTATCGGTTAGTTAAGTTGAGAATTACGTATACGTAATCATCGTCTAAGTTTCATAACTTTTTAAGATGACTCCTGAGTAAGTAGTTGTAGTTGAACTATAGTAAAAGTCTTTTCCGGTTCAACATTTTCCTCATAATTGTGTAAATTAAGGAAGCTATTGGATGGTTAGTACCGATCGTGTAACTGTTGTAATCAGAAAACAATTTTTACGAATATTTAAATACGGATTTAAATTGTACGATAATATTATATATATATATATATATCGATAAGTTACACATTGAAAAGCTCGTATATCGATTTTCACTCGATTTCAATGTTAGGATATTTGTGTATCTTTACAAATCTATATACACGCGTATTTATTCATATATTATACTATATACATGCAGGTATTATATATATATATATATATAAAATTTCAAATATATAGAAATTTATATCCTCGCAAGAGGATTTTCGATAAATTGGAAAATGGTAAATATTATAGTTGATTTAACCGGCAGATAACTGTAAATAACATGTGTATTTTTATTAACAATTGAATAACGAAATAAAATTGTTTTTTCTTTTTTTAATTTTTAATTTCATATCTTGTTACTCTGTATTTGAACATTAAGTTGATTAAAAAAAAACAAAAACAAAAAGAAAAGCAGAAAATATTGTTCATTTTCATTTACGAACAAATAAAAAGCAAAGTTTGAAAATTCAGTAAATCATTAACGATGTTTGAGGAGGTACTATAAATAATTGGTAAAGTATGCTCAAATGATTCTTCAAAGTTCTACCATTGTGTGCGGAATAAGTTCGAAACTCTGATGGGATTTTCGTAAAATTTTCGCTCTTCGTGGTTGAACGGATTGAAATTGATCTGTAGAAGCAACGAATCGAATGACATTTCCCTCCCTCTTTCTCTTTCTCTATTCGCATGCGAATGCAGATATACGGGGTGATCAGAAAATATAGGAAGTTAATCATTCGTAGAGAGTTAAATACTCCAATTTCAAAGATAAAACAAAAATCCAGATAGCTTCCATGCATTTATACCAATAACATGAATTTAAATAAAAATTAACAGGTAATTTAATTTCTTCATTAATACATATAGCTACTATTTCAAAAAATCAAACGGAGTTTTTTTTAATTTCAAAGAAATAGAAAAACAAGAAAAATAATCTTTATAGATAAAAGAAATATACAAATAATTACTATTTCAAATAAAATCAAACAAAATTTGCCAAATTCCATGTCCATTAAAATGCATTAACGCAACGTAGATATCTTTAACAACTTCAAATTGGGACTAAACAATTTCAAATTAGGATTAAACAATTTTAAATTGAGATTAAACAATTTTAAATTGGGACAAAACACGTTAAAAACTACATTGTTTTGTCCGAATTTGAAATTGTTTAATCCCAATTTGAAATTGTTTAGTCCCAATTTAAAGTTGAAATGGTATAGATCTACACACACCGGGTATCTTTATTGACAGAATTCACAAGTCCTCCCCGTTTATTTTCTATTATTATTATTTTTAGTCGTTTTTCGTTGGCAAAAAAAAGGGGGAACGGGGTGAGGTTTATGGAAGAATAACAAAAATAATAAAAAAACGTATCGATATGATTCCAACAGGGGCGCGTCTTCTTTTCGATGCATTTATCGGGCGTGTTTCGAGATTAACGTTACGGCGCATTGCTCGTTGCTACGAAATTACACAGTTGGACAAATCCGATGCGCTGATGATACTAGAACTCGTCGGGTGGTATTATCGTCATCGGTTTCGAACGATAGTCGAATATATATGGAACCCCTTCGCGAATGAATGAACCATACCCTATACCCACTACTACTACTACACGTGTGGGTGTACGTATCCACATACATGAATTGCTTTGATCCATCAACACAAAATGGCGTTGCTGGTACACTGCTGTTACCACTGTTACGAAACCGCTCACGAATCGCTTGGACATCGGGATTTTAACGCGTTTCAAGATTCGTTGAGTTTCAACGAGCGTTTATGATCCTCTTCTCTACTATTATCTCTCTCTCTCTCTTTCTCTCTCTATTTTCTATTTCTACTTCTATTTCTCTCATTCTCTTTTCTTTATCCCTGTTTCTCTCTACTTTTGATTAACGAATCCACCATGTATCAAGCATGGTAATCGCGTGAGTGCATCATCCCTAGGAATTTTAAGCCAAATGAAACCATTTTCTTTTACTCATTTCCCTCTCTTTTTTTTTTCCTATTCGATTCCTCTTTTTTTAACACGAAGCAAACATGTGCCAACGAACTTGGTAGCAGGATCAGAGTACTCTTTCGTTTATAGCGGCTAATAACTTGATATGAAAGGACGTTGATCTAGGCTATGAATGAATGCCTGATGGATTTCCGTTCGGTAAGTAGGAGTGATGAGGTTACAGTATACTGTGTACGTGAACCGATTCGTCGAATACTTGTCATTTCTGTTGATAAATCCTTTGGCGATATCAAGTGAATGGATCTAAACTGAATGGAGTTTTCACATTTTTTGTTGTTGTTGTTGTTGTTGGTGATGTATCTATCTGTTTGGTCAATAGCACATGCGTCGTAGTAACATCGTGAAATTTGATCAATGAAGCTTGTAAATGATCGAGCTCGATCTGATTACAAACACAAATACACACACACACACACACACGCATCATTGACCTGTTTATATCTCTAATGATGTTATACGAATTGATTAATCTTGTACTGTTATATTATTTCGATTAGAATATCTTTAATTTAGTATGTTATAGAGGAAGATCCTTCATATCGATTTTACATATCAAATTTATTTTTATTAATTCTACCAGATTAACCAAAATAATTGGTTACCGATTAAATATTAATTCACATACGCGCTCACACAAATAAATGATTTAGTGTAAACAGAGATTTATAAGTAATATGAAACTATAATTCGATAATATTATAATTTTATGAATTAAACATAATATTAACGATAAACAAGTGAAAATTAAAGAGAATAATTTTATTAATATTATCAGAATAATCATAATGATTGGTTATAGACAAAATATAAATTCAAAAAGTAAATAATTTATAGTATATTAAATAATTATACTTAGATTCTATAAAAAATATTATAATTTCATGAATTTGATGTAACATTATTAAAAAAAAAAATGAGTTAAAAAAAAATTAATATTCTTTTCTGAATTAAATCAATCATTATGGCTATTTTTAGTAATTCTATAAAAAAAATAAAAGAGAAAAGATCGGTTTCCTTTTCATGGGGAGTTTAACAGAGACGTGAAATGATAGGATCGGCGGTGTTGGATTTCAATCAACTGGTAAGAAGCAAACCCTCGCCGTAAAAATACGGTCTATCGTTTTCTCCGTTAATAAGAAAAGGGCCTCGCTGCTATATTATAATGCTTCCACAAAGACGATGAATCCTCTTTCGGTGAACTTATTTTAAGGAGGAATCGACTTCGAACATGAGAAGGAGGAGTGTATTAAAGAAATAGACAGCTGTCTTTTCCATTGTTTGGTTCTGGAAAAGATTGCTTCTTGATGTATTCCCCTAGCGCCTATTTTACTTTCTCTTCCTTATTCCCTTGACGAATTTTCTCCCATTTTCTTTCTTTCTCCCTTTCTCTGTCTTTCTCTTTCACTTTCTTTCACTCTTTCACCTTACGAATCTTATCTCTACCAACGAACGTACGAACGAAGGTCTTTTCGTTTTCCATTCTCTTCCATTCTCTTCCATTTTCTTAAACTTTCTCTTTCTTCTTCTTCTTCTTCTTCTTCCTAGATCGAAGTAATTTGCATTCGGTAATATTCATCGTACACCTTTTAAGTTGTTTCTCATAAGTAAGATCAAAGTGATATGGCAAATGATGTAATACATTTATTACAATTATTCGTTCGATTCTTTATATAATAAAATACTTTCTTTTTTATCAATTGCAGATATATTCTAGAAAATATTGAAATAAATTTTATAAACGATATATATATTTGATCAAAACTTCATTTTTATTTTATTTTATTTTTTTTTATAATATAAATTGCACGATTTTTATTAAATATTAATTATCGTCTATTGAAATAATGTCTACTTAATCCAAAAACTTATTGTTGAAAGAAATAAATTCTCATACTAATGAATATATTTATCAATGTTTATTTTATTATAAATATATATTTTTTTTCTATACAAGTCAATGGAATTAATAATTTGTTAATTTATAATGGATTATTTTAGAAATTTATTTATTTATATTATAGCTTTGTAGATTATTATTTAACCAATAATATCGAATCTTTTGAAATATTTCTATTCAACTGGAAAAAAACACGAATCCTTACTATCGATTAAAAGAAGAAAAAAAAAAGTAAAAAAGAAGAAAGAAAATATGTTGCTCGTTCTGATTTCAAGGCGTACGATCGACTTTGGAAGTTTCGAATCGACACCACGAGGGAGTATAAAAGTGATCATTCGAAGGAACAGGGGTCGAATCGATCAGACACTTGAGTGGATGTTCGTGATTATCTATCGTCTCTGGAGTGCTTCGGTACTTCAATGTGCGGTGTAAAAGAAGGACTAACACGGCAGTACGATCTCGAAACTATTCTAGAATAAGAGCGGCTTTTGGGAAATAGATCGAAACGAAAAGCAAGGGAAATAGAAATAGAAAAGGAGAAAGGGAAGATGAACAAGACGATTGAACTAAAACGTCTAACGAACTGTGATGAGAATTTTACAATACGAATTTATTTTTACTTACAATTGGATAAATATTACGTTTCAAATTAAACCAAGATTATATGGTATATAATATTAATAATTGATATATAATAAAAACATAAAAAAAGCTATTAATTTTATTTACATTATAGTGTTTAAGGTTTTTACGTGAAAATTGTGTCGACGAGTTTAATGGCCACTAAAACATAAGATAATAATTTAATATTAACATAATTTAATATTAACATAACTTAGTCCTTATCGCCCGCGTTTCGGGTTCACGAAGAGAACATCGAGAGCAGAGAATAATAAAAAAAAAAGAAAAACGTCTTCAGACGTAACAATATATATATATATTTAATATTATTTTTATTATTATTTAAACCAATTATTAAAAATAATTGTATACATTAATTTACGATAATATTCAAGCATTAATTATATAAGATTAAAAATTAATTATTTAAATTTTGTATTAAAAACGATGTATATCGTTGTAAGTAAAAAAGAAATATGATCATTATCGTCGACGATTAAAATGAGAAACGTGTTTTGCGTATCTCTCTGTCGCCGTCTAGAAAAAGGGGCTTTTAGGAAATTCAGCCGACGAATAGAATTGAAGGGCGTCTTTGGAAAGGGCGTCATGACGCATTAAGACGCGTATGTCGTTTGGTATAATGAGGACGTTCGCGTTTAACGTGGCGCCGATCCGTAATTATGCGTTTTGTCTGCTCGTGAAAAAGTTTCGACTAAACACGCGAATGAGTGAAAACGCAAAACGTGAAACGTGAAACGCGACAGGGCTTGCACAGTCGGCCCTTCACACTACGTTTCAAACCTTTCCTCCTCTTCTTTCCTCTTCCTTTTACCCCAGACCTCCGTAACACCCCTTCCCCTCTTCCTCCCAACCCCCATCCACCATTCGTTCGTTCGTTCTCTCTTTTACTTTCATTCTTCCTCGGCGCCGGGAATTGTTCATGCATGACGTCCTGCGAGAAAGTCAACGAGAGTTTAAAAAGCGGAAAAAGGAAGCTCAGAAGAAGGGAAAGGGATGGAAATAGGAAAAGGGAGACAAAGAACTGTCGAGTTTTGCAGTCGTAAATCTGAAAAAATGTGAGCACATTCGACGTGTTTTCTCTTTTTTTTTTCCTTTCTTTTCCCCGTTTTCATTTTTCTTCTTTGTGTGCAAGTATGCGTGTATGTACAATATATTGTTTTTTATTTCGATTTTGTCGCATATGAAGGCTATGTTATTTCAACTCTAAAGACATCATTTATAACACAATCATTTTTAAAAATATCTTATCATGTATCTCGACTGTATAGAAAAAATAACAAATTTACGATTAACTTATAAATAAATATTAAATTTGTTTGAAAAAGAAAAACATCGAATTAATTATGTTACACCTAATAAAAAAAGATAATTACCGAAATAAACGTCAAAGTTTCTTCCAAAATTATTAGTTCAGTTAACTTTGATAAAACTTAGGTAATAAATTTCAGTAATATTATTCATTGCAAGAGCTAGAAGAAGTTAAAATCAGAAGAATGATAAAATAAGTTTATATTATAGTTCGTTCGTTCGTTCATAGTTATTCGCATCGTCCTGAAGTCATGTCAGTGCTTTTATCATTATCAAAATAATTTCCATAGAATAAAATTCATTTAATATCACAGAGAAAGATAAAATATGCGTGAGTGTGTGTGTATGTATTTATGTGTAGGTGATCTTGCTTGGAATTTAGATTAAATCGTACTCTTGCCCTTTGTTGATTCATTACAATAGTTCATACATTTTCACGTTCTGTTATCCTACCTTCGTAAAGCTATTATTTCAAAAAGCATTTATATGAGAAATGCATCGAGAAGTATCTCCTTAACAGAAAATTCTTCCTCTTTTTGGTATCTAAAAAGGTATCATAGTGTTCTATCCATCCTCGAGTTTTCTCTTTAAATGAAAATACATGCATACGTTAGAGACGTATACATAGATGAATAAATAAACATACATATATACATAAATAATATATGTACATACATACGTGTGCGTTTAGATCTACTTTTAAAGCATATGTTCTTCTAAATAACAATTACAAAGTAATATAACGCAGTCAAAAGTTTGAAGAAGAAAAATATTTAATACAACGTGTGTACGACAATGCAAAGTTAAATTTTGATATTAGTACAAATGGAACGAACGTGGAACGAAGAAAAAAATAAAATTGTACCTGTACAGAGAAAACAGGATGGTAAGAAATAATAATAAAAGAGGAAGGGTAAAACAAAAATATAAAAATAGGATACGCAAAGGAATGAAAAAAGAGAAAAGAGATACACACACAGAGAGAGAGAGAGAGAGAGAGAGAGAGAGAGAGAGAGAGAAGGAAGATAAAAAAAGGAAGTCGAAGAGTCGTTTTACGCGTGACGTGTCGCGATAGATCATAAAAAATCCAACGTTTAATCTGGCCGCTTGGCTCGTACTCGAAATACTCGAAAAACTCGAAAAAGTCAAAAGTACGAGTAACGTAACTACATACGAGAGATTTTCTCTTGGGTTTTTTTATTTTTATTTTTCTTTCTTCTCTCTCTCTCTCTCTCTCTCTCTCTCTCTGTTTCTCTCACCATCACAGTTTTTGTTTTTAATACCGAGTTTCATAGTTCTTTTGACGGGATAAACTTCGATAACCTCGGCCATCGTAGTACAGCAATAGTACGGCGTCATTTATTGGTGGCAGTAAAAGTTCAACGCGAAAAAGAGGTAAAGGCCGTTTAAATGAAGTGAAGTTAACGCACGGAGGCACGCGTTATCGCGTCCTGAGTCGATCAGAACACGTTGCGAATTTTTTATCTTTCCTTTTTTTTTTTCCTTTTTTCGTTTTTCTTTTTTTCTATTTCAACCCCCTATCCTTCCTTTATCGTCGTAATCGTAAAACAATGGAAAAGCGAACGATGCTGGATCGTTAAAAAAATTTTATTCTTTTTCACCCTGACTTCGTTACTTCTCTTTCTTTCTCTTTAAATATACACATATATGTATATATACATATGAAAAAAATTTACTTTTTACGTAAATTTGGTGAGTCCCGATATAACGCACATTGCATAGATATACTTTTATTCGAAATTTTATTATAATAGAAAAATTATTTAAAGAAATTATTCATTCGATTCAAAAAATGTTTGTGCACGAAATCAAATTTTTGAAATCAAATTGTTGGGAATAATATAGATGACATTTTATATATATATATGTAAAGAGAATATAAATTTTTGGTTAGACGGTTAGAGGAAATTAAAAAATGTCGCGACGTTGCCACATAAAGGTAAACATCAAGCAAGAAGAGTACTGTTAATCTGACTTTTTCGACGAATGGTTGAGTGAACGATAGTCAAATTATTAGTCATTTGGTGTTATGGTGTATTATATTAAATTATTACTATCTGTTAATTATTCAAAAAGAGAGTTTAAAAACAATACGCTTTTAATATCGTTTCTTTGTTTTCAAGTAAGATTTGTATATAAAAAAGGTCAACGTTTAAATGTACAGAAAATGTGTAAATAATTAACGAATAAACATTACTTTCAGAGCAACACATTTGTTTATTCGATCTAATAATACTAATAATAAATCTTTATATATATATATATAGATATCTATAAAAAATGGTCCCATCAAACGGTGAAGTTTTATCGAAGTAACGTAAAAGAGATAAGGGTACCTATGGGATATGTCGTCCGTTCCTATTTTATATCTAAATCGTTGTTACATCCTCGGAGGATCCTATAGCGATGCAGCCAAGGGAAAAAGATTAATTTTAAGCCATTTACCGTGAATAACGCGTATTAATTCTCCGATGAATCTCTCCTAGCATCTCTCTTTTTCTCTCTGTCCGCCTCTCTCTCTCTTTCTCTACCATTCTCCTAACACCTTTTCTCAGGATCTTCTACCTTCTACGTCTGGTAAATTTATGACCTACGTTCTCGATCCTTCCAAACTAACGTTTCATACGAGCTGCTACTATTATTTGCTGGAAGAATGTTTCATCATTTACTATTTTATTTCTTATTATTACCTTAGTGAAATTTTTATTCTTAAATTCCCATTGCAATTCTTCTTTTTTTTCTTCGCATTTATTTAATCAAATATTTCTCTACTTGGCCAATTCATTTTCTTTCTTTTCATTAACTTTTGTTATTATCTTAAATATATTATATATTAGGTTGTCCCATAAGTTTCTTTCCTTTTTTTTATGCGAAATGAATACACGATATTTCTTGCTTAAGGTAAATTTATTATGTTATATATGAACTGTCCTGTTCTATAACCTTCTTCTATCTCTCAGGAAGCTTCATTATGCCCTCTTTTTATAAATTATTTTTGTTGTAGGAAATCAAAAATTTGAATAATGGAGATAATAGGTACATTTTAGTTTAAGATAAGTTCAAACATTAGGTGTAAGTAAGATGTACAAAGGATAAACATTTGTCTTTAGATCTGTCAAATGAATGAAATTTAGTATTTATATATATATAGGAATCATCGTTGATCAGTTTGCTTATCCTATGTTATAGAAAGAGAGAGAGAGAGAGAGAGAGAGAGAGAGTATTCGCGTATAAACGTGTTTCCTATTGCACGTGGAATTTCAAAAGCGTTCACCGATTCTCTGGGCCGACCCAGTATGCATCGGTAACATATCTTCGGTCCGGTAACTATTTAAGCGGTAGCTTCGTTTCTCGGGTCGAGTGCGCACGTAAATTCACTCTGGGACGTTGCAGGGAGAGAGAGTGAGAGAAAGAGAGTGGAATGGAGAGATAGAAAGAGAGAGAGAAGGTTTGAGGGAGGAAGGAAAGGGAGGAAGGTTTAGGAGGAGGTAGATATCGTCGTTTATCGACGAATCGATCGTATTCTATGTACATAAGCATCTATATACGTCGTTTAGAATCCATAGAGTGTCGACTTTCTATCCTACCCAACAGGATCTTCCTCATTTTATCCAAGAAAGTTATTCCTGAGCTTGTTTAAGCTATTTATCCTTACGTAAACTATTTTTTCCCATACGTCAATAGCCTTAATGTATTTATCAAATATTCGAATAATTTAATAGAATATTCCTTTGTGTCAATAAAAATTCTTATTATATTAAATATTACAATAATCGAAAATAAATATTTGATCTAATAAGATTTTGATGAAAAAGAATCGTTAAAAATTTTAGTGTAGGATATTATTTACGAGCTCATACATGGTAGTCGAAAAAAAAAAATAAAGGAAGAATATAATTCCATATGTGGTAAACCGCAGATAGTAGTATGAGATATCCTAATCGCCGATCGTTGGGATGGTCGACTAAAGAGAGAGAGGTGAAGAGAAAGGTGAGGGGTAGATCTGGGGGAGGGAGGTGAAAATCACTTGAGCATTTAATAGCTCCCTACCGTGGGTTCTCGGATGAGTTACAGCGGTTTCCATTGTTTCGCCTACGATGCCGTGCTAGTCGTTCTATATCTGAATCCATACAGAGAGGCATACACATACATACACTCACACATACAAATATACACAAGGTATGTGTGAACATGAGCAGGTACCTGGTGGTATGGTTGTTTCTTCAGCTGCGTTCCCTACGCCAAAAGCAGAGAGGTAACTGCAGCAGAGGGCAACGGGCTACCGGTTTGGTTCACGTAAACCCTATCAAAACGAGCTTAAGCTAATTTGCAATTTCCGTCGTACGTGAAACTCGTCGACGACATAACACATCGTCTCTAACTGACCAATGCTGGCAAAAGCAATGCCAGAGAATGTCTACGTCTATGTAAATCCCAATGCTCGGTGTATCATCGACTATGTTGTTGCTCCTACGTTCCATGCTTCGTTGGACAAATTATAAAATAAATTTTGATCGAATTATTGTACAAGAATGATGACGACGACGACGACGACGATGATGATGATGATGATGATGATGAGAAAGATAAAACAAAAATTGTAATTATCTTTCATCCGAGGTGGTAAGAAGATTTTTATGAATTAAAATGAGAAATCCAATTATCGGTTACGGGCTAATGCTTCTTTAACGTTGCTTTAATAAATTTCTGATCAATCGATCAGCATTCTGATTTGCATTTTATATGAATATACTAAAGTAATATATCTTTCTAGATATTTATTTATAAAAAATAAATAGAAAGTCGATTTTAACAAATCCTTTTACATTCGATTCTCTTTTCTGCATATAATGTTTTCAATACTTTAATCTAATTTCTGACCATATGTGAATATACTTCAGTATGGTTCAATGAATATATTAATCTTGATACTTTAAAAGAGTATATACATAAATTTATGTTGCTTTGTGTGTAAGGAAGGTGGGTGGAGGGACTCATTTTGTAAGCGCACGCGCATTTATCCGCGTCTTAATCCTCCGATACTCTCGATATTGGTATCGATTATATATATAGGCAGAGGATTGATATTAAAATCTCACGGGCCGATGAATTTCGAGAGGAATTAAAAATATTGATATATTCTCACGGCTATCGTACAGCTTGCGTTCGTAGCTTTAATTAAAATCACATTTCGTACGCGAGAGAGATAAACTTTCCAAGAGAGAAAGGGTGATAGACGGGGAAAGAGAAGAGGAACAGAGAGAGAGAGAGAGAGAGAAATAGATAGAGAGAAAATGCACGAAATTTTATTAGCAGACGGTAGACGATGCTACGACGGTGAAGTTATTCAATTTCTTTCTTTCACTCCCACGTTTCTCATATTTCTACTTTTCCACCTTCGAAATGATACTCTCTTTCTCATTTTCTATATCGAAAAAAAAAGAAAGAAATGAAGGAAGGGGAAAAAAGGATTTAAAAAAAGATAGAGAAATAGAGAGAGAGAGAGAGAGAAAGAGAGAACGCAATTATAATTCGAATAATTTTTCCAGGGTTGGGAAAAGTGTCTAAAGTGTAGGACGAATACGATGTTAATTTCGAAGAGCCGAGGGAAAACCGTCGTGGAACATTTTTACGAACGGGCTAAACCCCCGTTCCTAGCCCTCAACCCCCAATCTCCAACCCCTTCAACCCTACAGCCGTCGGCTTTTTTGTGAGTGCCTGAAAAGAGGGTGCCAGAGAGGGAAAGAGGAAAAGAGTAAAAGAGAGAAAGAGAGAGAGAGAGAGAGAGAGAGAGAGAGAGAGGATTGGTTGAGTCGAGGGAACGGAAAACTATTCTCATAACGTCCGAAACCAGTCACGAAGCGAGTTCGTACATGCTCGCTACGTAAAACGTTGCCCTCGGTTCAACTTATTCGATCGATCCTACGAACGATAAACGGCGGCAATGTTTGCGCATGCCCAAGAATCGTCCGGAAAGATTTTTTTTTTCTTTTTATCAAATGAATTAACGATACGTCGACTAAAATAGACTAAAGTTAAAGAAAGTTACACAGAAAAGTAGAAAAAGTTAGAGAGAGAGAGAGAGAGAGAAGGAATAAACTCCTCGTTCCATAAAAAAATTAATTTTAACAAAAAAAAAACGGTTGCAATCCAATTGTAAATAAGCGAACGAACTGGCAACTTCCTTTAGAATTTTTTTTTATTTAAATAATTCGCTTATCACCTTTTCCCTCGTTGCGAGGCGTACGAACGAACGAACGAATGAACGAACAGCTCAGTAATTTAATCGGTCCCCTCATAATTGCTGAGCGGCGAACTCCGTTTAAACTCGTAATCGACAAAATCTCCTCTCGATAAACTTCCTCGAGATGTTTACGTCGTTTCTAAGAAAAGTCTTTTACCCCCTTATTCACCACTTGCTCCTCCTCCTCTTCTTCTTCCTCGTCAGTCACCCGTTTGTACCAAACAGAAATTACAAATTTTCTTCTTTTTTTTTTCTTGAACTATCACGTACGTTTAAATGAAAGAGAAAGGGGAACAGAAAAAGAAGAAGAGGATAGAGAAAAATGATAAAATGAAATATGAGAATACACGTTGATCTTCGAGGTTTAGTATGCATTTATGAAGAAACAAAAAAGAAAAAACGAAAAAGAAAGAAGCAGAACATCTGTTTTTTTCCCGGACTATATCAGACACGAATTATCGTGTAGGGAGATGAAGGCATATACGTGGAGAAAATTCAAATACCAGGATAGAAGAAAAAGGAGAGAGAGAGAGAGAGAGACTGTACGAGAGAAATATTTCTTCATTGTAGGTACTTTGTCAAGGGAGGAAGTTGGTTTAGTGCTCTTTAATTAAAAGATATTATACGTAATATATCTTTCTTCTTGTTACAAGATCTATCCGCAGAGTGTTTCCTAAGTACTTATTTACAAGGATAAACAGGAGTTGAATTTTAATAAATCTGACTTTCTTTCAAATTATTATCAAAGTAGAAAATTTGATTTTTTCATTATCTCATCTCTTCTAGTTTGTATTTACAAAATATATATTCAATTAATAAAGAAGTAAAAGAAAAAAACGTAGACTTCGATTGAACGTCATTTTTGTAAATAATTATTAACCAGAATAAAAACAAGGATAAAATACATTTCCTTAAAAATAATATTATTGATCTAAAATGTGTTTATTCCTTTTTTCATTTTCTTTTTATATAGTAAATAACAAAATTTGTTTTTCTTTGGAAAAGATTATCTAAAAAGAGATAGAAGTATTCTTCAATCGAGATTGTTTTTTATTATCGAACGTTAAACGTTTTACTTGAACGCGATATAAAAATAAAAATAAAAATAAAAATAAAAATAAAAATAAAAGATAAAGATAGAAAAAAGAAGAGGAAAAGGAAATAGAACTAGAAGAAGAAAAAGAAGGAAAGGAAGGAAAGAAAATCAACGACTCCTTCTAGACGATTAATTAGACAGAGTAAGACCCCCTAAGGCTTGAAGCTCTTTCAATCGAGCCATCTTCTGTTAATCTTCGCCTTCGTTCGTTCCTGGAAGAAACTCGTTCCGTTTCTAAGAAGGAAAGACATGAAAACAGCTTGAAAGTGACTTTAATATTTAAGAAGCAGATGCAATGGCGTAGTTATGTACATTCGACACTTGCGACGCGACGAGCTTTTCTCTGAAAAGGGTCTTCCCTTTTATCTCCCGTCGTTACCTCCTAGTCGTCTCTTGCTTTCCTACTATCTCTCTCGTTTTAGCTGCTTGAAGAAATATCGCGATGTTAGAACTCCAGTTCGCCCAGATGAGACCAAACTATTTTTTATCTTCTTATTACGAAAAGTAGAGAAACTAACTGGAAAGAAAATAATACTCCTTTGGAATAAAATATTGTGACAATTTTAAACGCTCGATTTTAAAGTCAATTTCATTTCTATTTCATTTTAAGCTTTTACTATTACGAGTAATTTATTGTAACATTATTTTGTTAACTATGTAACTTATCACAAAGGGTTCTATAAAAAAGAAGGTAAATTTTTCAAATAGGGGACATAATTGAAATGGAAAAAATAGTGGAACTTGGAAGCTATTACGATATTAATTTTAAACTTTAATACGTGAATCTATGTGTTGTTTTTCAATATACAAAATTATATTTTAAATCAAGAATTATTCGCATACAAATATATATCTTTTTCAATTATTGAAACAAATTTATTATGTACACAAAAATGAACATAAACATCACTGTATATCGCATACGAATCTAACGTGTTTAAAGTAAAACGACACAGGAAGCAGCAAAAGTTTAAAGAGAGCATATTTTCACGCTGAGAATTAGCCGTCGTTGAATGTAAATGTAATACGTCCGAATACGAGCGTGTGGTGGTTCGTAGAACGGAGTGAAAGAGAGTGAAAAAGAGAGAAAGAGAGAGAAGGAAGAAAGTTTAAAAAGAAAAAAATAGTAAATAGGGGGGGGGGGGGGGGGAAAAAAAAAGGAAAAAGATGTAGGAGGAACGTGGCAGGTGTGACTNTTAGCCGTCGTTGCGTGTAAATGTAATACGTCCGAATACGAGCGTGTGGTGGTTCGTAGAACGGAGTGAAAGAGAGTGAAAAAGAGAGAAAGAGAGAGAAGGAAGAAAGTTTAAAAAGAAAAAAATAGTAAATAGGGGGGGGGGGAGAAAAAAACAGGAAAAATATGTAGGAGGAACGTGGCAGATGTGAGTTAGCACGAACGTCATATACACGTAATATGCCGCAGGGGTGTTACGTGAAATAGAGAAACAGAAGTAGAGAAACAGAAGTAGTGAAACAGAAGAGGAATAGAGAGAGAGAGAGAAAGAGAAGTAAAGTTTGCCAAGCTTTCCCTTTTATTTTCATGTCGATGGTAGACGAATGACCTGCGATAAACAGACGACGACCATTACCCGCGATGCAGTATGGCGTCGTTTTTCTCCCTACGAGAGAAACGTCTATGTATAGAAACAAAAAGGGAATAAAAGAAAGAGAAAGAGAGAAAGAGAAAGGTTCAGCGTGAAGGCCCCAAACGTCGAAGGAAAAGGACGAAATAAAAGTGATTCCTCTGGTCGTTTCTACCAACTATCCAGTGAACCATACATCCTCTAGTTTCAACCAACCCCACTCACACTCTATCATCCTTCAACATTTTTTTTCAACTTTCTTCTTTTATCTCTTTCTCTCGATTTCTCCTATACGTAAACACACTTATTTTCTATATTTATATCAATTTTCATAGCATGTTGTTGGATACTATGCAAATTGATATAAATATATACACACATACACATACTTATTTATATTTATATTTATTTTTTTTTGTAAATGATTAATTATATTTAATAACCTAATGAGAATAACACTGATAATATTTAACAAATAATTCTTGTAACTTATCTTGGTTATCTTGCTTCTTATTCTCTTTTACATCTTCTTGTTGAAAATAATGACTTATATTTAATATAACATATAGAGGAATATGTGTCAGTGATAAAACTTGTAAGATTGTCCTTGTTACTTAGCTCTCGTTACGTAACACCGACCAAACGACAAATTGCGCTTCTGCAACGACAATGAAGCACCACCGGTCACGTAATATCGAAACTTGGAAAGTGCATAAATTTCGAGTTAGCATGCTCGGGCGAGCGCATCGCTGCTACTGTTCGCAGTGAAATACCGGCACCGGGATATTCACGTCCGAGGATCTCGTATTCTTGTTGAAAAATATTCGAAGAATGAAAAACTTTTGATACTTCAAAAGAAAACTCATGGATACGGATGATAACACCGACGAACAAAACAATCTTATATCTTACAAACGTTGAATATACTCTCGACGTTTATTAATATTAACATATTGTTTTTTATCTCTTTTATTAACAAACTAACTAACTATTAAATATTAACCATTAACTATTAACTATTTTATTTTACAGAATATATCATCGATGATAAAAGCAGAGGATTAGAAAGGAACGGGTGTATAATCCGTAAGTAACATATTATATATTTATATATTTATAAATAACACACACACAACATATTTTAATTATTTATATATAATACAAGTTAGGTAATACATAGAGACATAGATATATACCTATTAGATAGAAATCTATTTTCTCATCGATGTAGTAGTAAGACAAGACGAGGTCGCATCAATGATACTACCGACAATGCACAAGCAATTCATCGATCCTTAGTACAAGACACCCTACCTAGTGTACCCTACCCTCTTGCTATGCGTTACCTCCTATATAACAACATTATCGTTACTCGATAAGACTATACGTAGAGAACATGACATTATAGCTATTATTTGGATTCACGAGTTCCACCTAAATATACGATCTCCTGAACAATTCCCATTGTTTCATATAAGCAAGAAGAGAATGGCAAGTCTTGCGATAAGATAAACATCCTTTCTAACAACTATTGCTATTCTTCAAATCTATCAAACGATCAGAACCCTTCTCAACTGATCTTACCTTTAAAGTCTAATCACTACGACGATAAAGTTTCCTCTTATCGTACCTACCAAGTAACCTCCTAAAACAGAAAGAGAAAGAGAAAGATTGAGAGAAAGAGAGAGAGAGAGAGAGAGAAATTCAAGTAGAACAATGGTCGAATTAACCGAACGATAATCTCAATTATTCGAATAGTGGAAACTCTGAAAAGCCACTTGGTTTATTTTCTTGCAAGTGAACAAGAATGTGCCGCGCGAGATGGTATTTGGAATGTAAAGAGGAACAAGAGAACGGGGTGAAAGTGTGTGTTTGTAGTAACGTAAATGGAGATCGGTGGGGTGGGGTGGGTGAGGAGGAAGTGGAGGAGGGGGAGTACTGTAGGGATGGGGAAAGAGTAAAACAGGGTGGTCGTTAGCTAACACACGAACTCGATACTTGCATCCTCGATGGGAGAACTTCGAACGTTTCTATGTTGCGCGTATGCATATATTAAAGAGTGTTGGGCGATGGCGCGAAACGCATAAATTTCGTAATACTAAGGTGAGAGAGAAGGAAGGAAGGAAGGAAGGAAGGCGGAAAGGTGGTGGTGGAGGGAGGGTAGGTGAGAAATTTAGATGTATGTCGAATAACCACGACCGAGTGTACGGTGATAATCGCACAAAAGCCGACGTTACTCTAAAACTTTCAACTTCTGTCTCTCATCCTCTTCTTCTTCTTCTTCTTCTTCTTCTTCTTCCTTCCTTCCCCTTCCCCCACCACTGTCTCTCTCTCTCTCTCTCTTTACTTGCAATTGCTACTTCCTTCGAGATTATTCGCCATGTTTTGCAGGCTAACTTGTAACACGTCCTAGAACTAGTCGAAATGTTTCCACTTGCGTTTACTCTTGAAAACCTGCAAGACCAGCTCATTTTCTGTTAAGTCCTTCTCATCATTTTACCCTTATTTTCTTTTTTTTCTTCTTTTTCACCTTGCTCCATTTTTTTTTTTTTTTAATTTCCTTTATTTTCACACGATCGCTATTTTCGCATATACCGATTATGAAAGAATCTTCGTCTATTGTTATTCGAATAATGTGTACAAAATAAAGAATTGAATGATAAAAATGATTCTACGGTAATAACAGATATATTCCATCGTTATTTTTCTAGAAACATTCATTTAATTACTACGTATCCAAATTAGATGTATAATTATAGAAACTTGATTTTTTTTCTGACGTATGATAAATGAAAAAAAAATATATATAATATGTACTTTCTGTAATTTTCATGAGAACTGTTTTAAACAAAGATTTGAGAAATTTTTCATCTTCTTTTTTATTCTTCTTTTTCCTTTTCGTTAACGACACGAATAAGCGGGTAAGAAGATGAAACTAGCACAGATTCGACAATTTTGAGAATGGAAAAAATAGGGGATGGGGGACTGATTTAGTTCGCAGGATGCTATTTCTTCTCGTGACACGATTTTGACGTATACCGAAAGGAGGTCAAAATCTTATGGCTCATGCTTGAACGCTTGCTGGCGTATCGCCGAATGAGCCATTAAACCGATCGTCGATGTAGAACAACGTATCTCGTAGCTTTTCCTCGACTCGAGGATCTCTATTCGCGGTACGTTCGTTGGGATCGTTAAACGAAGGTAAAAAATTGTCCTTTTTACCTTTTTCTCTAACTCTAGATAAGCGTGCACGTAAGATTAAACGTCGTTCATCGATTGCTTCAAAGAAAAAAAAAAAAAAAAGAAGAAAAAACGATTAAAATTATTTTTTTCCTTTTGCTCATTATTCCTGCAAACTCCAAAAAAAGGACAAATATTAAACGTACTAAAATATCAAATAAGCTATTGAATATATTTTAATACAAGCAGAATAAAACAAAGATTGATGTACAGATATTATAAGAGAAATAGAGTAAGATAGATAAATATCAAAAGAAAAGGGACGGAAGAGAGGAGGAGAGGATAAAGAGTAAAAGAAAGCCCGGAGACAAAGTTTATCGTAAGCTGTAAAAGGATGTTCAGAAACATGAAAACAGAACTCAGAGAAGTTCGCTTTTGTCTTCTTTCAACAGACTTTATCTCCCGTTTCTTTCTATCTTTCTCCCTCTCTCATTTTTTCTTTTTTTCTGTCTTCTTTCTTCTTTCCTTCTCTTTCTGTATCGCTCGTAGACGTCAAGACGCAAGATTTATTTCGTTCGATACGAAGCGGAATGCGCGAGGAAACGAGCACTTCGAATGGGGGATCGAACGGGAAATGGTAATTGTTCCTAGCTTGCTGATACGTCTAACTGGTCTGGTGGATTTGTCGATATATCGACTCCTACGTTAGTCCGTAGTAACACGACGATATTCTACGATTTTTACCACCACCTATCCACCTTTCCTCTACCACTTGTGTCGTGTTCGCCATGCATCTACCTATCCACCTACCTACTCATTGTCAGTGAAAATTAATAAATCTGCAAACGAATGATTCAATTTTCTCGATGCTTCTCGACGAAACTCTACGAGCTCTTTTTCAATCGATTTTCCATTTATCATCACCCTACCACTAATGTAAGCCCGGTTAATACTGATACTGATAACAACTATAAATTATCTTGTTAAACATTAATATTCTTTTACGTGTTCTTCACGTTTTTCTTCTTCTTCTTATTATTACTATTTGTTTTAATGATATATGATTCATTAATTTCTATTTATTACGTATTATTTTTTAAAATGTAATTTTTAAATATTACAACTTTTTCTTATATTTCAATATACATATAAGTGTTTAACAAATACGAAGTGAATTATTTTGCTGACAATAACATTTTAATAAAGATTATTTTCACTTTTATGCATAAATATGATACATTAAGAATATAGAAGAAAAGAGCAAATGATTGTCTAGAAATTAACGTGAGAATTATGTTTATTTACACACACACACACACACACAACACACACATGTATGTAAATTTAATTATGCTTTATTTATTATGAACTATATATATATATATATATCTTCTTCTTCTTATTCCTAAAATAGGACACTGTCCTGTATTTCTCCAACTTTTATTCTTTTTATTTTTACAACTCCTGCGATGAGGAGGTCCAAGCTTTCATACCATAGTTTAAATGGTCTTCCCGGTAGCCTGCTCAAGAGGAGTTTGGCAATCCGAGGCATTTTCGTTGGGTCTGTGAGCATTTTCTTGGTTTTACCCCCGGTAGGTTGCTAGCCTCTCCGAGGAAGTTAGCGGGTCACCCTTCCTAGGTATTATATTTCTACCTAGGCTGCTTGACTTGAATGATTTGATAATCACTCTCGCTAGTGTCGTGATAACACCGCTAATATATATATATATGGTATATATACATTGAAAAGTAATATGAATATAAACCAGAGAGAAATTCGGACAGAAACGATGGAAGAGAGAGAGAGAGAAATAAAAGGATTTTCTTTAGGACGATCGGGTTGACGATGAAGCGTGAAAATTCGTATAATCTCTGGATGGGAGCGTCGGAAATGACGTTTGGAGGATATTTTTAGTCCTTTTATAGGAACTTTATCGTGGCTGGTGGATTGGTCAAGCCGGATTTATTGCTCGTCGATCGAACTCGTCCATGACGATGAATCCTACTCTCTTTCTCTTTTGCGCACAAACACACATACACACACACAGCCACACTGACAGAAATAGTCTCTACATTTCTCTTACAGATCCCAAGCAAACAGGAGATAATTTATTCGGTGGGTGAATAGCGCGGACAGAGTTGCGGATTCGCAATAATAATGCAACGTTTGCGAACTCGACGCGCTCGTGGTTTCAACCGAGCGTGATTTCATTCTAGTGTTCCCGATTTTGATGATCAATCATGATCGAGATCGATCATTGATCGAAAGAATAACAGAAAGTGATAGAAAAAAAAAGAGAGAGAGAGAGAAAGAGAAGGAAAGAGAGAGAGAGAGAGAAAGAGAAGGAAAGAGAGGAAAAGAAGGAGAGACAGTGTTATCCTAAGAGACCTAATTCAATTTTTTAATCTCTGTCTTGGGAATCTAAAGTAATGACGAAGGAAGCTGCTGAGAAGAGAAAAGTTACACAGGCTTTAAAAGATGACCCAGCACTGTGGTGGTCTATCGATCGTTGACCTAGATTTTAAGAATTTATTCTCTCTCTCTCTCTCTTTCTCTCTTTCTCTTTTTCTCTTTTTCTCTGCTTCACGCTAGCCACGCAACGACCGTATTAATTAAATTAATATGTTCTACTTTCTTATAATCGTTAAAGAGCGATGCCATGACACTAACAACTCTCTTTCGGTTTTTAAATCTTTAACTTTATTAATTATTTTTTTTAAATTATACTTATATATATATATATAGATATGTATAAAATATAATATATATGTATTAATGCTTTTTCAAATAAATTTAATATTTATTCATAAAACCGACTTAACTTCTCCATTTAATATGTCTAGTAATATTTTATATATTTTGTTTTAACAATTTATTAATTTATTATAATTATTATATTATTTATAAACGAGTATTATTATCATATATCGAATACTTGGAAAATTATGAAAACGATGGAAGTGATTTTAAGTTACCTCCCGTTTCATTTATTTGATATTTTTTCATTAGAAATAAGTAGCTATGCGAAAAGAGAGAGGGGGAGATAGGAAGAGAGAGAAAGTATCGAAAAAGTTTCGATTTCGGATAACCACAGGCTGGAATCTAGCGAATATTTATTTTACTTTTACCACTGGGAAAGTAGAAAACGTAAACGTATCCCTCGAAAGTCGTGGTCTAACTTTTCGCCAAAGTTTTTCTCTTCTATAAACCGCCCCCCACCCCACACCTTACCCCTCCCACAGCTATTTGAGTCTGATCGGGGAGATAAAAAATGTCATAAAATTAGAGGAAAAAACTCGTTGACGTTGGCACACTCTCTTTTCCTACAGATTCTAACAAATTTGTCTTTTTAAGAGGTCAAACATTTTTGCCCCCTTTTCGTGTTTTTTTTGTTTCTTCAACTATTACTTTATTTATTTCTTTTTCTTACATAAAACTTTCTTACTCTAACGGAGATTTTATTAGTTTTGAAATATTTCAAGAATTTCGTTTGTCGTAACTAAATCGCGTTTTATCTCGTAATCATACTACAAAATTGAATTTTACGCAAACTAGTTTTAACTATTTCCAATATTCGATAATAATCATAACCGATAAAGCAAAGAAGTCATTAGAGGAACAAAGACGTAGCTGCGATAATATCGAATTTATAGTAGAAAATCAATATATACTACTACCGAGTACTTTTCGTTATTTAATGAAAATACAAAATAGAAGAAAAAAAAACCAAACAAACTAAATTACATTTGCAACTTTTTCGTTAAAACTCAACGTTTTAATTAATTGGAGTAACGCGCGAAATATTTTTGAGATGCTTTTGGTTAAGAAAAAACAAGTAGAGAGAGAGTGAGAAGGTGGTTGGGAGGGGGGAAGAGGTAGAGAGGGAATAAAGAAAACAAAACGTATAATTAAAATACCATAATTAAATATAATGAAAATGTAATTAAAAAATCTGACTAAAAAGCAGGATATTGCGTACGTACACGAATTACGCACGTAGAGGCTTACTATACACACATGTATACGTTTAAACCATCTATGTATACACATAGAAAATCATTATATTTCCTCGTCGTCGATACAATGTTAGATATTTCAAACCGATCGACGATAAGCGCATAACACGAGTAAAATCGATAATACTTAGCCACTTGTACCTGTCTCGTTCCCAATTCATAGCCAAAGTTCGAACGTCGTCGTGGGCGTTAGAGCCCGTCGACGAACCGCTTACATCTCACTAATTACACCAGCGTATAATTTGAGATATCCGCTTTCGTCGCTCTTCCTCCCCGCCTCTTCACCCCATTTTCCCCCTCCTTACAGTACCCTCTTCCCCATTTCCATCCCCCATTCCACTCCTTGTCGACAATTCTACCACCTCTTAGCCCCCGTGTTCATTGGTAGGTAGCCTACAATTCCAATTGGTCCTCCTCTCTCAATCTAGAATGCACAGCAGCTCGATAGAATCGGATAACGAGCCTATATATATATATATGTATCCCAAGAGACGATTAGACAATTAAAGGGAATTCTCTGTCGTGTCTAACGTTCATCGATCTTTGTCTTTTTCATTTTCCCATAGTTTTTTTAACATTTTTCTCATCCACCTTTTCTTTTCCTTTCATTTTCTACTTTGTCTTTCTCTATCTAGTGTTCTATTGCAGGAAATAATTAGAAGGAGTATATGTTAAATTGGTACTTGTGATACAGTTGAAAAATGAGGTATCAAAGAGAAGGTAACGTAACAATTGTGTAAAGTTTAACGATATTCTCTTGGCATGGTAATGGATAACCATTGGATTTTCCTAGTGTATGAGGAATCTAAATTTTGTACCAAGAGAGAAAGAGAGGAGGAAAGAGAGTCAAAGTTTTGGAGGAAATTTCGTGTTTCGTCTGAGTAGTAGGAAAGACGGGAGTTTTGTCCGAGTTAGAGGGATTCGTGGATGTGAAACGTCTTTCCAAGTTCCAACCGCGTCATTACGACTCGCCTTCTGTATCAAGCATATTCTTCGAAACTCCTTTGGGTGCCGTATAAAGCTACCCTCACATTTCTTCTCTTTCTCTTTCTACTTCTCCTTTTCCTTTTCCTACTTCTTCTTCTACTTCTTCTTCTTCTACTTCTTCTTCTTCTCTTCTTCTTCTTCTTCTTCTTTTTCTTCTTCTTCTTCTACTTCTTCTTCTTCTCGTAAAATTCAGATTTTATGAGGATAAGTAAGAGCACTGCGGCCTCCGGGAAGGGCCCCTAAGATGATAAAAAGTTCACGTTTAACGATTCGCGAGATCAGAATCACCGAGGAAAGATACTATGTAAACTTTAACGTGGAAATTTCATACGAACACCTATTACGTAACCTATTCTTTTAATACCATTTCTCTCCAAATTTCTCCAACGATATTTTCTCTTCCTTTTTTGATATAAATGAAATTTACTTAAAGGATGAATAATTACGCTTCTTCGAACGTTCCGATCGAGTCTATATTATCGCGAACTGGATACATTTATTCCATTACATTCGTAATGTTCTGCAAATTTGACGAATTACGTTCTATTTACAGATACAATTAAGAAGTATGAAACTTTTTGCAAATCCATTAAAGCAATTTTGATCTTTCGGGTATTAAAAATGTTTTGAACAGCTTTTCAAAGCATTTGAAATACGGGTTGGATATTTCTATTTAGGAATTTCATCGCACGTGTCGTAACGGAATAAAGAATAGAGATAGATCTTTGTAATCTCGTTGATGATTGTCATGCCGCTTTCAGTAGGAAACTAATATCTTGGCTGACGTTAACGAGTTTTCGACTAATTATAGAATAGACATACATATATCCTTTGATTTGTTTCTATGTACAATTTATATACATAGATATATTTGTACACGTGTTTAAGTAAAATTGAATGGAATTCTATATGTGTATGCCGTGCATACATAAATATATTTACACGGTTTAAGATCAAGTGTTTTCTAACGAGATATATTACGTAGTAATGAACAAACATTGGAATTTTACTTGTGATTGGTTATTCTGCTAACATATTTATACGTAGGAGAGTTATCTTGAAAATTAATTAAATCTCTAGGTGTGTGGTATCTTTTAGAAAAGTGGATTAAATTCTAACTACTTTGTAATCCATTCCAATGGAATGTTCTTTTACTCAACGACGAAATCTTTTGTGAATTATATTCTAGATGAGCAAATAACGTATTGGTTCTTATTCGAATTTAGCTAGGACCATTTTAAACGTTCATTTCCATCGGGAACAAACTCTGTTTACTGTTTGACAAGAAAATTACTTTCTTCGTGTGCATAACGTTGATTCTGATTCGCGTTGGAAACTTCTCTGTTGATTGTACAGTACTCAAGAATAGAGAAAGAGAGAGACCGATAGATGCAGAAAATGTTTGTGTATGTGTGTGTATGAGAGAGAGAGAGAGAGAAAATGGTAACTCGTACATTTATTTGTACGTGTACTATGTACATCCAACGTTTACACATTCGCTCAGGAGGCGTTAAAGCGCAACGGTAACCCAATCTCGTCCATGTTGCTATCCGGACGTACGAAAAACCCAAACATTACTCTCTCCAACATCCCTTTAAAGCATTTTCTTTTTTTTTCTGTCCCTATTTTCCCGTTTATAAGTGAAAAATTTCAAGTAGGATTAAGCAAAAAAATCTAGAGATCTCGTATTAATTTACATTTAATTATTTGGTTCGGAGGGGAAAAAGTTTCTTCGTATTTTCTTGACCAATGCGGCTTTAAAATCGGTTCTTAAACACACTTCTGGTAGCGTTTGAAAGCTGAATTATCATAGAATAATTAAAAAGAAACATTTGCCATATTTGTTTTATTCTGTCAAAAGTAATTGTGTCTTGGAAATGAATAAATTCGATAGGTTTTGAAATTCTATTGCAGAAAAGTGAAGAATGCTATTTATGATATCAGAAGTAGAACGAGATAGGAGTAATTGTTTACAATTATCAGAAGTGGGATTGCAACTCGCCGTCGAGAGTTGTTTACAATTCGTAATGTGGAGTATAAAGCCTGTTCGATTTCTTAAAAAAGAAAAAAAAAGGAAAAATACTTATGTTAGTATTGAAAAGTATCAAAATAAATTAAGTTAAAATTGGTTGAAAAAATATTATTATATTTGAAAGTACCTTTTGTTTAGTTATTATTTTAAATGTTTTCATCGATTATAAATTGCATGGTTATATATTTGTAATATATTAATATAGTATTCCAGTTATATAACTCCTTCCATTATCTTTTTCTCGAGATAAGTTACGCGCGATTCGCATCGAGTTTCAAAGTTTGGTATGTGTTAAACTCGGTTATTAACGTTAAGGACCGCCGTCAGCGACGCGACGAGTCGGTGTCGTACAACCGCAGCATACTCGACGTGCGGTATAATTACTTGACAAATTTGTGCTGGTCGAGAGAACCGTGAGAAATAGAAGAGTAAACCTTTAGTGATAAAATGTAAGGTATAAATAGATAGAGAAAGAGAGAGAGGAGAGAGAGATTCAAATGGGTTACTCTAATTTATCTCATTACTATCATATATCATTTTTGTGTTTTTTTTCAATTCCTAACTCTATTTTTTTAAAACAAATTTAAAAACTAAATCAAATACGTTTATATTTCACATTAATTAATATCTCACAAATTTTCTCATCAAAACTAAATATTACAATTTTATCATATTCAATTTGATAATTGTATCCTTAAAATAAAAGAATGTTCAAAAAAACAAAGCAAATTTTATTATATTATTTTTCGTGTGTATAAAAGTTAAACGTTAATATATATTACAATCAAAATGAAATATCTTTTTCATACCAATTTTAGAATATAATATTTTTCGAATATACCAAAAAATTATAAAAAACAACAGTTCAAATGTTATAATCTGGGAGTTAATTTGGGTACCACTTTCTCTCCCTCTCTTTTTATCTTAGTTTTGAATCTTGGAAAATTATTCGTCGAGGAAAAAGATACAATCTTGCACAAATTACAATGAAAAACGAGGAGAAGGAGAAGGAGGAGGAGGAGAAGGAGGTGGAGAAGAGGGATAAGAGGGAGAAGAAAAAGGGGATGAGGAGGGTTCGTTCCCTTGCGGGTGCGGCTTAAACGAAGCGTAAGAGCGGTCGGCCAAGTCGGTATCGTTGCTAAAACCGCAGGAATACTCGCTGCCACGCGAGTGATTACCCCTCTCTTGTGTAGGAAACAGACAGTGGAAAATATATAAGGACTGTCAGTCGCAACCGCTTTAAACCCTACCACCATTACATTTCCCATAGCTATCCATCGGTCATTCTACGGACACAAACACACCCACACACATATCATTATGTATTCATATTCAACATGGTTATTCATTTCAAATTGCAACAATTGTGTTGTTGTGTCTGGGACTAAACCATTTCTTCTTTTTTTCTTCGTTCCTCAAACTAAAATTATTCTTTAATCCTTTAATCTTTTTTCTCCATTTTTTCTTCTTTTTCTATATTATTTTTTATGGTTTCGTAACTCTAACCAAAGTCATTCCGTCAAAAGATGTAATAAAAAAGGAAAGAAAGAAGGAAAGGGTGAGTCGATTCTAAAGATTTTTTTTTATTTATTTTACAACCCTACTACCTATTCCCCCTTACCACTATCACTACCCTAAAAATCCTTATAACGAAAGTCGGATTAAACGAGCAAATCGTTTCGCGTTATTTTTTTACAATCTAATTTTCTACATCGTTACATCGTCGGGTTCTCCCGCACGCGTCGTTAATTGCACCGAGGTTTTTCTTTTTTCTTTTTTTTTTTTCTTTTTTCTTCCTTTCGTTCCTACTTTCTTTCATTTCGTTTCGTGTCTCGTCTTCGTCGATTATCTGAACCTATCGATCGATCGATTTTCTCGTTCTATCACAAGCCACGAAAAGAACTATCGTTTTTAGAGAAACTTTTAAGTTCGTGATTTGTTATCTTAAAGTCAGAGGTAGAGTGGATTTAGAAGAGATAGGTTTGAGTGGGTTTTCTTAGAATAACTCTTAGTTTTCATTTTTTTTCTTTTCCAATGATTCGTGAATAAATCCTACACGTGTATATGATTTTTTTATTTCTTAACTTGATATTGTTAAACATTTGTCGATTTGCGTTTTTTTTCTTTATCCTGCATTATTTTTTTTTTTGCATCATTTCCATCGTATGTGTATGGGTGTTAGTGAGTATGATAAGTGAATATACGTTAGACGTGTTAAAGTTTAGGCGTTGATGGAATGTTACATGTTTTCGATGAAACTTACCATCTTTCTTTTTTATGATTTCCACACAAATGTGTTTCTCGAATAATTTCACGAATCTCATCCACATTCTTCACTTTTCCTACTCTTGTATCCTTTGTGTCTATTGTTACTCTAAAGTAGAACATATGAAACATGGAACTATAAAAGGAAAATAATAATAATATTTCATTTTTGCATATTTTTGTTTCTTGAATTTCGTTTATGAATCTTATCATACTTTCCGTTAATATTAAAATTATTTTGACTTTCAAGAAATGAATATGTTGTTGTTTAAACGCCGTAAATATAAGAAACTTTTTCAATTTTAACATTTTTATATTCACGAACGTAAAACTTTCAGTATATGTTTATAATTTTCTTTTTAATACGATTAAATGTGCCTTCACATTACAGACTGTCCGTCCAAAGTGAAAAGTTCTTTATATATATATATATATATATAAAGTATTCTTCAAGCTTAATTGGAATAACTCGAGAATTCTGTATACATGGATCATTCTTGATGTCGGTATTTTTTATTCTTCTATTTCATTCATTTGTTGTTGTTATTTCTTTCATTTTTAATGAAAATTTCTTAAGAAAGAAAATACCAAAGTAAATTAAATCCTTTGATGAAAGTTCAATTTACATTTAATCGTTTCAAATGTCTATTCATGGAAATAATTTAACAATCGTAAGTTAACGATAAATGAAAACATTTTTCAAATACTTTGCAAACAGAGATAGAGAGAAAAATAGAAATAGAGATAACAATTTCTTATCAGTATTGTCAAAAAATGAAATTAATAATTTGTCTAGGGTAAAATTCAATGGTACCTTTGAAGTAATTTCGTAAATCTGGTATGAAAAATAAAACCGATTTCGAAAGTACATACATTTTCTCGAAATATGTTCCTATGAATATCCTCGTTGGTGAATAACTTAACCTTCTTTACGAACACACTTGAGATTTTTAGAAAGCAACCTTTACATGCATATGCAAATGTCTGCCCATATATTTGAAAATGTAAATAGAAATTTTATATATCCTTAACGTCCCACAACGATTTACATCGTAGGAGAAATAAAGAAAGACATAAAGAAAGAAATAAAGAAAGAGCGAAATCTCTTTCCATTAAATTGGATTTAAGAAAATCTAGGACGATTATACAAATTCAGTATCAAAGTCTAAAAAGGTTTACCTTCTAGCGGACTTCCATATCAACTCTTTCAAACGTATTTCTCTCTTTTTCTCTCTCTTTCTCTCTTTTTCTCTCTCTTTCTCTCTTTTTCTCTCGTTTAAAATTTACCATCGTAGAAGCTTTATCGAGTCGATTTCGATAAGTAGCTAAACGATGAATGGTATTACGATATAAATCCGCCCACGTAATTCACTCGAAATGTTTACAAGACAAGCTTACCTTCAGCCTTTAACCTTTCTCTTTCTCTCTCTCTCTTTCTCTCTATCTCTTTTTATCCCTCTATTTATCATAATTAATAAGCACGAATTTACATTTCGAAACGATTCGACTTACAGAAAGACTAATTAGAAAAAATATATATATATATATTTAACTGAAAAGCATATCTTATAAATATATACTCCTTATAATAAATACACAAGTATTTACAGTAATAAACTAACGAAAAATATATATAGAACAAATTTATTTTTTTTTAATAAAAAATAAATGATTAAAATTTAATTTACAAAATTTCTTTTGAATAAATCCATTCATTATTATTAACAATTATGTCTCACTGTGTTTATAATTGTTTTTTAGAACAGGAACGGGGTAGGAAGGGGTGGAGGTGGAAGATACGTTGAAATTCGATCTTTCAATTTAGACGTCATTATTAGGATCGTCGATTGGACGTTCATTGATCAATCAAAATATTGGACGGCTATCATCCGTTTGGTCGGTAGGAACAGAACGTTTCATAGACACGACGTTGATAACGTCGATCTGATCCAATCGATCGATCTATCGAATTGCTGTCCAATGATTTCAAACCAGTTTGCGAATAATTCCTCTAATTCGATGCCACCCTACTCTGTTTCTCTCTGTCTCTCTTTCTAACTATCTAACTATCTAACTATCTAACTACCTAGAATACTTCTCTCTTCCAATCTTGCTCGTCCAACATCTTTCATCTATTACAAATCCTATCAACTATTATCTCGTATTGGCTACTATTCAAATGTCCTATAAATATGTCAATATATCATACACATATATTCATACGGTTATACGTAGATATCTATGTTTATAGAAGTTTGCAATATCTTCCATTGACAAACGATAAAATAACGATTTATTATTCCTAAATCTTCCATATCGTACAATTTCTAACAATATTAATTTCTTGTATGTATACAAATAGAGATAGGAGTTGATTTATTTATTTAGTTATGATTAAATGATCTTGTTAAACAAATAATCAAAATGTATTTTTCATTTAATTCATACGACTAATAATTAAATGATCTTTTGTCAATTCGTGTAAATTAGAAGGATTCAAGTTACATACAGCAATGTTTAATCAACGTTATGTTTCTTTTTCCTTTTAAGAGATTACATGGAAAATCGGCTTAAGTTATGAATGATGCGATCTGCCATCCAAAGAACATTCTTTATAATATTGTTTATAATTAGCCAGTTAGAACCCTATTATGTATGTCAATGTACGCTATTAACACGAATGCACGGTCACCATGATAACGCTAATGCGAATATTCATAGGTCGTACAATTCAGTTGGATTTATCTATGGATTGAACGATTTGAATAATCGTAGTATGGTATTTAATGACTGTCTACAGAATGTTCATAAAATATAAGACCCTATTTTATTATACTTCTCGATACACTCAAATAATATTCTTTACGAGCGTTACCTATCAAATTTATATTACTAAAGCGTTAAATTATTTTCATTACAGATACAATTATTTTTTTATTTGAAAGCTCTTGTTAAAAGAATTATTTAAAATATTTTCCGATCGATGTTTTTTTTATCGCAACATTAACCGTGTTTACTCATATAGTATCAAACAGTATTATGAACACTACATATAATTAATGAAATTTTATATTAATACAAAAATATAATTTTCATTGGAAAAACCTTTACTTTGATTTGTATGTTTTAAATAAAAATATAATTTTAAATTTTAAAATTAATATTAATCTTAGCATTGATAATACTCGTTAATAATTAGTGTCATGTCATATTATTTAAAGTAACATAAAATTAATTAACTTTTTATCAATGTGAAAATTTTCAATAGCAAATGCATTCAACATAAGAAATTATGAGAAACATTTATCAACTAGAACATTAATAATGTTTGCTAATAAAATATGATCAATGCGGTGTATTATATAGGAATAGTGTTTAATTATTTACAATGGTGTGATGGTAACACCGATATTACAGTTTCAGTATTGAAGCATTTAATAAAAGTTTCGATTGCGTGTGCTTTTGTCGTATTCAATAAAGTCAAGCGCATATGTTAATCTTTCGTTTGCGATTCGCGTTGGCGAGTGCCGTGCGCGTTATTGCCCACGATGCACCGATTTGTATGTGGCTTTCGAGTACACTCGAGGCTATTATCACTGCAATCCGAGAGAGGAGAGATAAAATAAAGGCAAGCTGTTCGTAAAATGTGCCCTTTATAAATCTCCATCGCTTTATATTGTTCGACATCGAGAAAAAAGCGCACACCAAGCCGGATAAAAAGAATTTTAACGACTCATCCTATTTATATTTGAAAGTCAATGAGTTATTAAAAAAAAAAAAACAAAAAAAAGTAAAAATATTAAGAGCTTCATTTAAAATATTCGCTAAATTCCATCTTGGAAAAAAGAAAAGTTTATTTAATTACTTTGAATATATTTCAATATATTTCATAATAACGTTAACATAAAACATTTCCAATGAAAAGTGCATTTTGTATTGAAGTATCTGTTTATATATTTGTTCAATTTAAAAAGAAGCAACATTTATTAACATTTAAAGTACTTTTCTCTCTCTCCCTATACGTCTTTAGAAAATAATTTATATTTCGAATTTATGGTAAAAATATCGCGTAAAAATATTTTCATCTATCTTTACGGGGAAAATACATAAAATCATATTTTGTTGAAATCAGTTTCGTTATTTGTTTAATATATATTTGACAGAAATATTTTATAACAATGATTTGAACAATTTTCCCTCTTTCGTTATTTCAAAATGTTTTCAACTAGTGCCGGGTGAACTGTAAGATATTTTCAAGATATTTTAGACGCGTTCTCGACATCTTGAGAATGAAAATGCGATGTTGTTAGACGAAAATATAGACAGAGATTTCGTATAATGGAACGAGAAGATCGTTATGGGGTTTTAGAGTTATTCTTGAAAGAGAAGTTAACAAAGAGAGAGAGAGAAAGAAAGAGAGATAAAAAAAGAAGTAGATAAAAATGCCAAATTATTTTTCGAAAATGATCCCGTAAATGCAAAGAAATCGTTAACAACAATTAATATAAAATGTCTAACTGTGTGTATAAATATGTATGTATTTGTTGTTTGAATCGTAAAAAAATATAACTCGTTAACAGAGTTTTGTTCCATCTTATTATTTAATTGGTACAACAAATCATAAATGATTATAATTAAAAATAAAGTTGCAAGATATATTCTAAGCCTTCCTTTGAAAGGTCCCTTTGATTGGATATAAAAAGAATCAGGTTATTTTCCTTCCATCATTCATTCGGACTACCATCATCTTTTCTGTACGATCGTTTATAACAAAAGCATTCATTTCTAAAGATCTGAAGTAGGATCAGGGTCATTAATTTGAAAATAAAAAAAATCAAATAAAATAAAATAAAAAACAAAGAGGAAGAAGAAAAAGAAGAAGAAGAAGAAGAAGGAAGAAATTTATGATTTATATTTGTACAAATATTTCTCTCGACTATTAATTTTCTCTTTTATTTTTTTATATATTATTTTTTTTTCTTATTTTAATTTATCAACAAGAGAAGTAATTTATTTTTTGTATTATATTATTTTTAACAATTTTACGGAGATACCAGAGATGGATAAAAAAAAAGAGAATGAATAAATAATTCAGTTATTTAATTAACTTTACGAATGGGTAAAAGAGACAAGGATTGCTTTTATTTCTCGTGGAATTTTTTTAATTATTTTTATAATAATAAACTTAATTTTGTAAATAAATTATTACGAAATTCAATGATTGAGTTGATTTTTGATTTATTTTTTTATTTTTCTTTTTTTTTTAAATGTTTTTTAACATGAATTTTCGCGAATTTTATATGGTTTGTTTGCTGGGATCGTGTTTACGTGAAAAGTATTAGGTACTCGTTTGAAAGTAAACGGCAAAACCTAGTAATTACTGCTAATTTCGTTTCTCAAAATAATCGCTTTTCGATGGTGCACATTGGTTAGCGAATTGTGTTTTATTATTATTATATGCGGAACACCGTTGTTGAGAAACGATTATTCGCGTAACGATCAGCGGTGAGTAATTAAGTCGATAAATTATTATCGTGGTTTTAAATTAGGCCAAAGTTGATCATTCGAAAACAAAATTCGAAAGCTCGATATAAAGATGATTATTTTACTCGATTGGTTTTCACTTTTTTGTGATTTCCATGATAAGAGAGACCAACATTTTTCTTATCGTTAATTTATTTTTCAACAATAATATATATCGTATAATATTTCATTAACGTATATAATTAATCCACAATTTAATTTACAAAAACATAATCATTATTCGCATAACATTTTCGAGAGAATGACAATTTAATATCAATAATTAATACGTTCAATAAATTCCTTCGGTAAAACGATATGAGTTTATTTCGATAATCATTTATCTTCGTTAAGAAAGTATTACAAAATAATAATCTCGTTGCAGCTACGAGGATACTAAAATTTTATTTAAGCATTAAATTATATTTTATTATAGATTTTATTCGAATTAAAAATCATTAATGTATGTAAATAATTATTTTAATTCGCTACTAATCTGTTCGATTTGTTTCTCATAAAACGAATATTTAAAAATTATCATTTATTCGTTTAAAATAATAAATAAAAATATCTAAACAAATTTAAAAAAACAGAACGAGTTAGTTTAACAATTGGCCATATTTTTCCTACCAATCATTATTCATTCTTATTTTCCATCTCTCTATCTCTTTTAATCTCCATTTGTCTATCTTTCTTTTTTCAAAGAAAAATAAGAAAAGCTAGGAGAAGGATTCACTTCGTCTGTAGTATGGAAATGGATGGAAAAAGGAAAGTAGACTGAAAGTGGTTGCTTGTTGAGAAAAACTGTAGAAAAGTATGGTCAGGTTGGTGTGTTGTATGTTGAAAATGGCTTAAGAAAAGTATAGTCAGGTTGGTGAGTTAAGAAACGTATTAAAAAAGAAAGAAAATAATAATAAAGTAGAAAAGCATTCGTGTTTATCGTTCAATCGGATACACCTGGGTGCAATGAATCTATGTATGCATGTAAAAAAAAAAAAATTTGTATACGTGTAATGTTAATAGGTAGAATGTTTCCTTTTAGTATTCGTCCGAGTACTGGTACATTAGTAAGAAGAAAAAGAAGAAAGAGAAGAAGAAGAAGAAGAAGAAGAAAACGATCCGGTGACGATCTTTTTCAACGAGCTTCTTGAAAACACCTGTGCTATTTATCGTCCTATTCACCGGGAGCTTTTAACGTCGAAGCCGTGTTTTTATAACGGTGTGCACCAGGCACGCGTCGTGTCCACTTTTACCCTTTCTCTCTTTCTCTCTGTCTTTCTCTCTCTCTCTCTTACACACACACACACACACACGCACACACACATTCTTTCTCTTTTTACCCCGGATTAAACTACGACGTGAAAGAAGAGAAGAAGATTGAAAGAAGAGAAGAAATAAAAAGGATAGAAGTTGGATATGGATGGTGGCGAATAAGAAGAACGGTGGGTTCTGGAAGGTTAGCCAGGGGGAAAGGGGTGGTAGTTGTAGTAGTAGGGATGAATACGAGAGGAAGCGGCCTGTGAAAATCGTTTTCCAAGGATTACGCGACGATTACGTGCCCTTAATACTCTAGTTATCGCTCGAATTAAAGATGTCCATGTTGAAAGGGATGTATTTTCAAATAGATAAGATGGAAAAGAAGATCTTACATTCGTACACGTTTAAGCTACAAATTAAAACTTTTACTTTGTTACTTTTAAATTCAATAAAATGATATATTTTTTTTTTGTAAGACCTAAATGAATGTTTATGGAAAAACCAAAGGTTCATTTATTTCCTCACGAAATTTTATTTAGTAACAAGAGTATTATATTTAAACCTTTGATTTGAATTTTATGAATGTATATATACATTAAGCGAAAGTTACTGGGTGTGGATTATGAGCGCATATATGAGTTAGGCAAAAGTTATCACGACGGGCTACGTGATCTTATATATAATACATTAATCAATTTGTTCAATATCAAAGCGTGGTACTTGCAAGAGTATTTGCATCTACATAAGATATAATATAAAAATAAAATTATACTTGGTTGTAGTAAAAATAGTATTTGGTTAACCCATTTTATATCTTACGAAACTAATTTAACTTATCGAATATTTATTTCTCTTATGATCAAATTTTTTTGATATTTTTTTTAAATAAAACTTATATCAATTCACAAGTATAATAATTCTAAAATATGTTTCTGCGTATAAGAACGTTTAAATATTGTATAATTAAAATTCAAATATATTGCATATATTTGAATGTTTTATTATAATTAGATTTTGAATATAAAATAAGTGAATTATAATAAACTATTGATCAGTATTGTATGGGTATATTTATAGTAGTTAGGTTTTCTCATGGGATCGACGGACGTTATCATAGATGTCTGCCACGTCTGCATTATTATCCAATTAGAAACGTTCTAGGATGTCTCTAGGATGAAGAAGGAGTAAAGCCTTCCCTTCTCGTCGAGAGACCTATCAACGAGAAGGGTAGAATAGTAGGTGGGTGAGTGGGTGGTTGAAGTGAGGTAAGGGGTGAACCATCTGTCGCGTTAACGGACGTAGGACTGCAGTGCCGACGAGGAAAATCCCATTGGGAAAGACGAAATCCGTGGAATGGATTCGACCGAGTTTACTTCACGTCTGCCTGCTTACTTGCTTCCTTGTTAAGGATTATACTCAAGAAAAACGAAAAAGAGAAAGAGAGAGAGAGAGAGAAAATAGAGATAAAGGAAAATGCATCTGCGGCTTGAGTGTCTTACCGTCATTATTGTCCAATTAAATAATACCAAGCTTTCTCTAAAAGATGCTTATTCTTCTTCCACTTCCTTTTTTGTGTTTTTTTGTTGTTCTTCTTTTTCTTCCTTCTCTGTCTTTCTTTCTTTCTTCTTCTTCTTCCTTCCTTTCTTTCTTACTTTCTTTCTTTCTGTATCTTTTTGTCTCCTTTTTTTTTCTTCCATTTTTACTTCTTTGCTTTTTCAATCTTATCTCTTTCATGAAGTATTCGCTTGATCTTGTAAAGACCAATAGGGAGAGACAAAGGAAAAAAGAAAAAGGGATTTTGTCTCTTTGATTCACATAGTAAAAGCATTATTCGTGTCCAAGGCCGTTGTCCACGATATTCGTCGGAATTGGATCAGATTGGATCAGTTTTCCTTATCTTCATAGAAGATGGATGATCAAAGACTGATCGAAGAAGTCTCGAAAAGTGCGAGTTATCCCGAGGGTAAGGATAACGATAAATCAAATTATGTCACTTCAAGAATGAGGGTTCAGTCTTATGGGGTGTTGAAGATCTATTGAGTGTTACATGTCTTTAAATTAGGAAAGAAATATTCTTTTATTCCTATTGTATAAATATCCAATTAGTTTGATACCCAATTAAAAATATTTTGTACTTAACTGAATTAAAAAACAAAAATTAAAAATCTATTAATCATTTGCACTCGTAGTAATTATCTCGGGTGTTGTAAAAATTTTCGTATTGTACTCGAAAGTATATAGAAAGTTCAAATGCAAAGGGTTAAATGTTTCCGATTTAATTATGGAATTAAAGGATATGTACATACATTATACGAAGCAGAGATAATTGTTATAAGTTTTTATATTAAAAATTAATAAAAATAATAATAATAATATTCTACCATAGTAGAGCGATGAAAAAAAAGGTCGTATTTTTTGTATTATTAATATTTAACGAACAAATTGTTTAATCCTAAATTGGAACTTTGAACCTTCGTAGTGACGCGTTGGTTGTTAACGAAATTTATTAATAATTAAGTTTATTTATTAATTAAATCTCTATCTCAAAAACTACTAAAAATAATAATAACATTCTTGTTTATATTATAACTATTCAATTATAAAAAAAACTCTCTTATAGTAGAAATAAATATTAAACTCCTCATAATGTAGGTCATGTTTCTACGATAACAATTAATAATACATTTCGAATAATTGTAATATATATTAAATGATTATATATATATTTCGATAGAACTTTTTGTTAACGCGAATAGATTCGCGAAAGAGGAACTCGTACGAAATGCTGGTATCAGACACGCGTTTATTCCCACGACTCTAGTCGGAGAGATCGCTTAAGAAACTCCATGGAAAGTCTTTCGATGTATGTCTATGTGTGCGATCTGGTGCTCGATGTACGAGGAGACCGTGCTTGACTGTGATAGAAGAGTTCCATAAAGAGGAGTTCCAAGGAAATGGCATATGCTTGGGTAGATTCCTTTACTCGGATCTTGCACGATCGTGCAAGGAATTCCTTGCTTCAGTTCCTTCTGATAGATCGATATCCACTATTCTTTCTTTCTTTCTTTCTTTATTTTCTTCTCTCTTTTCTCTTATTCTTATTCTTTTTTCTTATATTTATCTCTTTCTCTTTTTTTTTCCTGTTGCTTAGAAAGAAAAGTAGAATATACGAGTTTTAACGTCGATAGCCTTTCAACGATTTACCAATACTTTCCCATTCTTATCTCATTCACATTTCAATATTTCTGCAATATTTTATCTCTCTTTCTCTTCCTCTTCCTCTTTCTCTCTCTCTCTCTCTCGTTCTCACTCTACCACTCTTATTCTCTCTTAAAAAAAAATATATATTCGAGATTAATTCAAATCGTTTATCGTTGAATTCATCGTTATAATATCGATGATAAATGTGTGAGATTATTAATGATAAGTTAATGAAGATATTACTAATGTAACACAGATTATATCTCATTATCATGTGATTCTAATGACTATATAATTGACTATCTACATTCTATCATTTTACAACATTTACATTATCAAATGTTACATTATATATTTACTCTCTCGATCATCTCATATAATTAATATTCTTCATTCTTTCCCCTAATAATAATATATATATAATAACTCTAAATATATTTTATAATTAACAAAAAATGAAGAAGAACATGAAGTTTATTTTATTGTAGTAAAAGGTTGCAATGATATCAATTTCTTTTAATGAATGTATTTTGTTTTATTTTTCCGTTAATGGAAAATGTATTATACGATGGAATAGAATTTTCTGGGGGAAAAAGGTGAATACAATTTTAGGTTTGTCCAGAGTAAAAAAAAAGGGTGTAAGGGGGTGGAGGGAGGAGGGAGGAGAGACGGAGGAAGAGGAAATAGGGGAGGAAGCGACGAAAGTCGACGGAACATCGTTAGTGTCGCACGAACGCGTTCCGATTCTACTCGCGATTACCCTCTTTTGTGCTGGCCGACACGTACGAACGAATTCAAGTTCCTGCCTCCTGCCGAAGGCCATTTTACTCGTTTGCGTCGTACCTAGGGCTTCCAAAAGAAATTTATAGTCGATTCAACCGTCCACTCTCGAAACTTTAAAAATAAAAACAAACAAGAGAAAAAAACTTTCCAAGGTCGGATACAAAACCTTTTTCCAAAAGGATTGAATTCAATTTTCAACTATTGACAATAAAAACCTTGATATCCGAGTTATTAAGTATTTTTTCTTTTTTTTTTTTCCAAATAAATGAAATAATTACTGCGACATTAACTACGAATAAAATTAATACTACAAAGGGTTGCGATATTTATTGAATCAGAATTTGTACTAATTCTAATTTGTATTTACCTTTATCGATTTTCATTTAAACGAGATGATCCAGATTTATCAACGAATTTATACATTTTTATCTAATTTAATACGCTAGATTAATAATTCAAATATTATTTATAGATTAAAATTCATAATAGATAGAGAGGATTGATATCGATTCTATCAGAATTTGGACTAATTCTAATTCGTTTTAATTCGAATCGATATAAAATTCATTAAAAATAATCAAAAAATCGAATAAATTATATATATACATTTATATTCTTTCCAATTAATATATTTACAACAAAATAACATTGTTATTATTTATATAATACAAGTTATTTTATTTTAAATAAACTGTGACAATAGATAATATAAGTGGTCGCTGCGTGTGCTATCGATTAATACGAAAACTGTCAGTATTTTAAATAAATGATCATTATCTATTTTACAACAAAGTATCAAAATATATCCCTCCTTCCTATAAAATATAAACTCTGACGCAATCTCATCCCTATAATAAATAACAACAGCAACCAATAAATTACATAAAATATCTAACGCAAATGTAAATCCCAACGCACGAATAAATAATACAAAAATAATCCAACGCAAGGACAATAATTCTCTCGTTGAAAGCAATTAGAGAAGGGAATCTTTTAAAAAATAAAATCTGAATTCTTATCGATGGTATAGGGTGAGAAGTGCGGAGGAGTGAGGAGGGTTACGGGAGGTGGGGAGGGAAGGATGGTTAGTAGAAGTATATGCCAACAAACGAAGGGTGAAGAAATGCAAAGAAGAATGGAAAGGACTGCCGATGAATCCGTTCCTTCTTCTTTTATCGTTTATCGATTCTTTCTCGACCACTAGAGAAAGATAGATAGAAGAAAGAAAAAAAAAGGGGGAAAAAATGGGGAAAAAAGAGAAAGAGAAAGAAAGATGAGGGAGACAGAGAGGTAAAATCCTCTTCTATTCTAGATAACTCTATGCACGCGAGTATTCTGACGAGTGCGCCAGGTCGGTGCGGTTTTCTCTTTGTCTCTCTCTCTCTCTCTCTCTTTCTCTCGCTTTCGTTCTTTCTCTTATAGTCTCTCTTACTCTTCGGTATGTATGCAGGCCATATTTGTCCGTGATAGAGGAGTTCCATAAGGCGACGGGAGAATTGCAGGAGGAAGAGGAGAAAGAGAGGTTGCCGAGAGGAGGATGAGCCTTCATGGACGTGCGCAGGTTGGTGGTGGAAGGGTGGAAAGGCTAGAAGAGGGAGAGTAAGAGGAAGAGGGAGAAGGGTTTCAGAGAGAGAGAGAGAGAGAGAGAGAGAGAGAGAGAGTAGTTGTATGGAAGTAGAGAAGCAGACCTGGCTTGGAGTTGGTCGTTGAGGGTTAGAGGATGATGCCATGGTCCCTGGATCGATCCTGGTCCGCTGTGCACCCCGCAATGCTGCAACCACCGAGCACGAGCTAACTACCCTTCGCAGAGACGTACGCGGTGAATCCAACCCTCCTTCATATCTACCTCTTTCCCTCTCTCTCTCTCTCTCTCTTTCTCTCTATCTATCTATATGTATATGTGTGTGCTCGCGTGTTAGCATACAGTATACAATGACATAGCGTGTCACGCGTGTGTGCCAACTCATGCATAGATATCAAGTGCACACATTATACTCGCTTCTTCTCTTTCTCAGCTTCGTATATATATATGTATATATGTATATATGTATTTATGTATATATATATATACATATATGAGTTTCATGTACGTGCAAGGAGAATTCGTATATTCATACACTCTTCATACTCCGATACCACATACCTAAGAGGAAGTTCCTAGCAGAAAAGGAGGGTGGTAAAGAGAAGAAGAAAGAGAAGAACTGTGATGGACTATCGTTCGCCTCAACCGGTTTACTCTTTCTCTCCTTCTATTTCTCTCTTATACTTTTATAAAGTATATATATATATATATATATATTTACGTTGACTTGGATGCTTCAAAAATTTACAATTTTGATGCATGGCTTCTGTCGAGTATAATCATGGTGTCGTGCAACCAGCTGTTCCGCTTCTCCTATCATTTCCTCGATATCTCGTTTCCACCCTTACTCTTATCCTTACCCCCCTAACTCTTATCATATCCTCTCTCCACCACCACCAACACCACTACTACTACTACCATATAACCACTATTTTCCTCCTATCATCTTTCTTCTTATACCGTTCCCGACTCTCCGATTTCGGCCGAGTGGAAGATTTTATTCCGTTCTCGGAAGTGCTTTCGAGAAAGTTCGGTTGGTAGGAGGTGAGCCGCGAATACCATGGTATGGGATGTAGGTAGAAATAGATAAAGAAAGAGTGTGTGAGAGAGAGAGAGAGGAAAAAAGAAGAGGAAGAAGAAGAAGAAGGAGGAGGAAAAGAAAAAATAATAATAATATTTTTCTACGGTGGTTAGCGTTGATATATAGCGTTGAAAACGAATGCGAATATATATTCTGGCCGATATATCGGCATTTCTCGTACGCGGAAATTTCGTTCCTTTTGAAGATCGGTACGATGTGTCAGAAGAAAAGGATGTTCCTCGTTCCTCGTTTCTTCTATTCTAGATTTCCTTCTCGTACATCAACGTCGTCTACGCGGAGACGAAGAAAAAGAAAGAAAGAGAGAATGAAAAAGAAAGATAGGGCAAACCCTTTGAAGAAGCTACGTTACATACATCCTACATACTACATATATATATATATATGTATACGTGTATATGTTTAGATATAGAAAGTTTTCAGATAGAGAATATTTTCAATTTTCTTACATATAGTAGTACACTCGTGTCGTTCTAATCTGACGTATAACAAATGTTTCAGTCAACATTTGTCGACTATTTTAACTCATTAGATAAATAAATCATTATTTTACCAGTGAATATTAAGAAATGTGCTGATGAAATAAAAGAAAAAGGGATTTAAGTAAAATATTTCTTTTTCCTTTTTTTTTTAACTAAGCAAATTTTTAACCAATGTTATTTATAATATTTATTACAAATCTTACTTGAAGAACATTACTTGTAACAAATTCCTTTTCAGTTACTCAAATAAGAAGATTAATGATCGTAATATTTATTCGTTTAAAATAGAGTAATAGATAAAGATTTTAAACCTGGGAAGTATTTGAACTATTTCAGGAATTACAATAATTTATGTTATCATCCGTCGTGAGTAGAATTTTCAGAGAGAGCGAGAGAAGAAAAGAGAGAGAAAGAGAAAGAAAAATAGAAAGAGAAAAATAAAGAGAGAGAGAGAAAATTGTAACGATGGCGATCACGATAATATAGCTTTTTTAGTGGCATTTCTCAAGTGCGAAGTTAAATCCCATTCCGTGCTCATTTACGAACGTAATGGAACTAACATAGAGAGAAAGAGAAAGAGAGAGAGAAAGAGAGAGAGAGAAAGATAACATGGTTTGCGCGAAAACTTACTTTTACCTTCTCGCCTAGGGCTGTCTAGGAAATACCCAGTGCGGCCGTATCTGTATGAAGATAATTTTGAAGACACGTAGAACGAGTGAAAAACAAAAGTTTTCCGAAACACTGATAGTACCCTGGATAATGGTTAAAGTCCTGAGAAAGCTCGATGGTTTACGCGACCGCATTTTAGAAAAACTCTCTACCTTTAAAACGTTCTTAACAGAGTAAAACACACTGTGCGTATTCCTTTTAAACTCTCGATTACTTTGACTTTTTATTTAGCAAATGACCAGACACTCTTTTAAACACTTTATTACATGATTTCTAATTAAATCACTTTAAATATATTTTTTATCAAAGAAAATTAGTTTAATCGTAAACGTTAGTTTACTTATTAGGTTTAATTAATATACTAATATATATATATATTTTATATTTTCGTAGTACGTGAGTCAATTGATAATATTTAATATTTTTATTTAATTAACAATATAATTGTACTCGTAATTGGTAATATTATTATTATTATTATTATTGTTATTATTATTATTATTACTATTGTTAACATATTTACGACTGGAGTTGCTCGGGCGAAACATTTAGCTGAATAGCGTGTATACTAATTTATACATTATACTCATTACAATTAAACAATTTTAACAATAAAAATTATAATTAAACAATCAAACGAAATCGAACAAATATATTAATAATCAAAATTCAATATTTAATTGCTTACGCGTTACAAACATTTACCTATAAAATTTGAAATGACGTATAACTCGTATAATTTAGCTAAGAAAATTTGAAATAAACTAAAACTATATTATTGATTTCGAATATTTTAATATTTACATTATATGTATGTTATTTTGACATGGCATGCATATGCACATGATACATTTGTACTAAATTGTAGGAATAAGAAATAGGGTCATAATAAGTTTTTCAAGGAGTGAAAAAAAAGGGTCAAAACGATGAGAATTGTTCGGTATTAAGCGGCCACTAATTCCCCAAGAGACGATAACACTATTTCTCCGTTAACGGGGGCTAGCTTGAGTCTTCTTACCGCAGGAAACCATTCTTAAGATCCAACATTGTCGGATACTTTATTTATTATTACGATTTCTCGAATATACGTGGTTGAAATTTTTATTAATGATTTAAAACGTTTATCTAACCTTTCTCCCAAACGTTATTATGTTATTTTCTTCGATTACTTATATATATGCGAATCTATATAAAACATCGTCAATCTCGATCACTTTTTTTCCTATCTTATTTTTTCGTTGAAAAGAGAAGCAGCTTGCCCGTATGTATGTGTGTATGTGTGTATCGAACATAGCCCAATCGATAAATTTGCTTTATCGCTGCTCGAACTCAACTGGGATTAATCGAGAGAGCGGAGTCGAGGAAAACTCGAAAATTCAAGTCGGAACGAACGCTTCGAAATCCACTGAATTAATCACGCGACTTCTCCTGCATCGAGTTATTATATCATGATCATTTTCGATACTCGCCAGAGTTCTCCCGTTCTTTCTTCTTTTTCCTTTTTTTTCTTTTTTTGCTTTCTCTCTCTATTTTATTTCTTTCCTTTTTACTACTTTATGCCCAACACAACCTTTTTCCTCTCCGATATAAAGTATTGGTACGAATTTTCATATTAAAAGTTGTAACTCACTTTTTTTAAGCGGATTCGCTTTGTTGCTATGTCGATTAATGAACGTGTAACTCTAACATCGTTATTACAAATAGATTTAATTAAAGTTAAGGAACTTGGTTTAAATAAAATTTGTTTAAAAACTCTCAATCGAATTAGATTAAAACAAAATATTTTATTATTATTAAGTAATTAACACAAAAATAAAAATGTATCGTCAAATTTAGAATATTAAGAGTATTTGGAATAATCGAAGGAGTTCATATTAAATGACATAATAATTATTGAAATGGTGGTAAATGAATGAAATGATACTAATATCAATAATTGTTACTAAATTGTCAGAGTGGTTATTTTCGAATAAAATAGGACGTGCGGGAATCAAGTGTATCGGTAGGAGACTAAAATCACTAGTAATATCAGACTCGACATCTCTTGGATGAAAGGGCAGTGTGAAGTGGAAAGGGAGTTAATGAAGAGTCGATCGATGCGAAATGACATCGGCGTCCATTGGCTAAAATCAGTCGCCGTAAGAGAACACAAGCGTACTATATACACCATCGTGTTACTACGTTTTCCTATGGAAAGTGGTCACCAACGAGAAGGGTGCGAGGTGCCAAACGAGCTCTCATGATGTTAAACGTAACGATAGGCGTTACCATCAGCTACACATTGCAAGATTAGACGCATGTCGAGGGCCGACGTAAACGTTAACTGCCATTTCGAAGCTATCCGCTTGGAAAGTTTGTTTCGAAATTTATCGAACATAGAGATATGTATATTCTATATCTATGGGTACCTGTGAACGCTTATGCACGTATGTGTACTCGTTTGAGTATGTTTGTAGAAATGCGTGTATACGGGATGTGAAACGGCAGATCGCAAACCGACATATTTAGAAGTTTAGTAGAATCCAGTATAACCAAGCTTTGACATTTTTTTCCTGTTTTCTTTTTTTATTTTCCTATTTATTCGTAGTTCCATTCGTTAGATTTAACGAAAATTTATATCATCGCTCGTAAATCATCCCTGTACTTGCTTGTTTTATATATATGTGTATACATGTATGTATAATATATTTTTATTTTTGTTTTAGAAAATATATGAATTATTTCTATGGTGGGTGGATATTTTTCAGGTTTACTTTTCGCGATAACACATTTTTTATATATATAATTTTTTTATGGCATAATACGTGTAGGAGAAAATAATGAAATATGTAGGATGTATTACGTAAAACGACTAATTCAAGAGATATAACATCGGTCTCGTAATCTTAACGAGGTCAATTAGTATCACAGATCGTTTCTAAAGTTGAAAGCATTTATGTTAGTTGGAAAGGGTCTCTACCCTAAGCGCGTAGAACGGTAGACGACGAAATCTCTTACATAGAACGGAATAATACACGATATCGCGCGATAATAAATTCCATTCGCGTGACATTCCAACCACTGAAAATCCCCGGACGCATATATTCGACATACAAACACGACCTACGGACTGGTGGAAACTCGCTTTCACCGACCGAATTACGACTATCACGATAAATTATCATTAAAATTTTCGATCGATGATATTTTATTACATAATTTTTTTTTTTTAATCGATTGAACTAACTACACAAATTATAATAGAATAAATTGTTTCGAGCATTAAATATAATAGTCCAGTCAAATTAGCATTTTGACAGGAAAAAATTATCAAAGGTCGGAAATGTGGTCAACATTAAGATGTGCACTATGCGTATACCGAGAAATGTGTACTTTTTGTATAAAAAATCAAAACGTGAAAAAAACTGAAAAAAATCGTGTCTTCTCGTAAATTTTGGCTTATATTTCGGAAATTAATAGTTTTTTGTACAAAATTTACTAGGAATAATTTGTTCCTTATGAAATTTCCATGAATATAGAAAAAGTGCGATATGCCAAATTGCAATATATATATATATTAAGTATATTCATTTTATCCTTCAGATGCTTTATTAATTATAGGTAAAACAGAGAAAAGAATAGTTGTTTAATATGAAACAAGGAACTATACTTTTAATAGAAAAAATTTTATTTACGTTGAAAAAGTCGAGACGCGTTTGTGTATTAGAGAAGAAAAAAAAAAGATTGTTTGAAAAATAAATCAAAAAAATAGAGCGGTAACTAGCTGAGATGTAATTGATTATGCATCATTGTGAAATAAATCCGACACTTGATCATATTTTATAATCCTTTTAGTTCTATGAATACAACGAAAGTTATTCATGTGAATTAAGAACACGTACATATAGTGTCAAGTTAAAAAATTCTACAACGTTACGAATACTTATTAGAATTTTTTTTTATTGTAAATTATTCATGTAATATGTTTAACACGCCGAAGTCAAATGTTAAAAAGGTTAAAAATAATGATCAGCTTACGTTCAGATGTACTTTGTCCTTATATCCATAAGTGTAGATATCCATATATGTATATATCACTTTTTAGCACTACACACACTCGTTCACATATGCATATTACTTGCATACGACGAAAACACGCACACACGTACACACGACGCGAAATAAATGTCACTTTATCTAATATCCTTGTTACACCTTCCGACGCTCGAAGAAGACTAACGATTATTATCGAAAAGTAGTTACGAATACATTCGACAATTACCGAACATACACGAAGGTCAATATTAAATCTAACGACGAATTGACAACATTCGGTTGTCGATCCCGGCCGAGAAGTGACGGAGAGTACCGAACGTAAACAAAAGATTAAACGCTCAACTAAGCCGGTAGTTAGGGAATGTTTTTCTATGTATTTCATATTTAACGAATTTCCTAGAAGTCACCGTGAAATATAAACAGTACCGACGTTGAGCTCGTTTGACTTGGACGTACATCTTCGCCTATCTTTCTCTCAATACATTCAGTACGTATGGAATTATTACTATATTTTTGTACAGCTGACCCTTTTGTATCGCTGACCTATTTTTCTTACCAGTGACCTACTTTTGAACAGCTCTTTTGTATTTCTAATGACTGATTTTTATTTTATTTTTGAATATTTAGATAATTAAGAAGTATATTTATAAATGATTTGTTTGTATTAAATCGATTATTTAAAAATTCTTCTATACGTACTTATTAGAATTAATACTTTTCTGAAACAAAAAGAAAAGATAAATTTCGTACGAAAGTTCTTATATTTTTCGTGTGGTATCTGTAAAAATATAAAATTTATTTATTAAAATTGTAATATTATTAGGAGAATAAACTTAAAAATATGATATTAAAATTACGAAATGAAAAGAAACTAATTAGAATTACAATGTTTATGGCAAGCAGTCTTTCGTTGGATAACAAGAAACTCATTGAAAAGAAACATTAAAATAATTATCGATAAAACAGAGGAAAATATGAATAAAAAATGACAAAATTAAAACAGGGAGTGAACCCCAGTAGAATTAAAATATCAATGATGTGTAAACGTCTGGGCTTTTGCTTATGTTATTATTGCTAGGAGATGTAGGTTTGAATGCGTCTAGTGGCTGCCTAAGTGTGAGTGTCGTGCCGATGTTTATTTGGGGTATCGATATCTTAAGATGAATGTATACAGAACATGGGCGGTATGCGGACCACTTGAAAAAAGGCGACGCTGCGGCGTTAGAGGGAAAGGGACATAAGGGGCGCAGACCAAGGGTCGGGGCTCACTTTTTACGGATTAGTCTTACGAGTTAGTCGAGAAAGAATCGGAAGTATTATGTTGGAATTGTGAGTCGTTATGAAATAAATATATATCTATATCAATACGAAACGGTCGTCTCTGAAGTTCTCTTACGAAACCCTTCTTACGCACCTTATGTATCTTATGGAAAGGGACGAACGGATTAAGTGTTGATTTACGATTATCAGAAGTGGAACGAAGTATCAAATTAGTTTACAGATGATTTAATTCAAATTTAAAAACATATTAAATAAAATGATATCAAAATGATTTTATATTTTGAATTACGTTAGAAATAATGTAATGTTTAAACCAATGTATACGTATTAGAATATTCTTAAATATAAGAAGGGTGCATAAGAGTGGTAGACATATGCTAAATAATTGTTAAATTATCATGGAAAATGAATATTATAATTTAAATGTAATAAGTATAAGCTTTGTGTACTTTCCTTCTCGAAATCCTTTGTTAGACTGGCTCGATATCATCTATGACAGTTTTAATTCCAAAAGTTGTTTACATGATTATCAGAGGGGATTAATTCTATCTATTTCGAATATTATTCTCGTTATACTTACACCACTTATTAGAAATCTTATTTTATGCCCATGTACGTGAATACATGTCTGTAAATCTAACAGAAGATTTATCTGAAAAGAATGAGAGTTATTAAGACATTTTTAAATTAATATTTCGGGCTAGTAACGACATACGGTATGTAGCATTTATCTAAAAACATATAAAATAAAAATATATCGAAATTATTTCATATTTTGAATAACGTTAGAAATAATGCAATGTTTAAACCAATGTGTACGTGTAGGAACATTCTTAAATACAATAACAGTTAATTAGAGTAGTAGACATATGCTAAATAATTGTTAAATTATCACAGGAAATAATTATTATACTTTAAATGTAATAAGTGTAAGCTTTGTGTACCTTCCTCCTCGAAATCCACTGTTAGACTGATTTGAAATAAGCTATTAAAGTTTTTTTTTCGAAAGCTGTTTACATGATTATCAGAGGGGATTAATTCTCTTTATTTCGAATATTATTCTCGTTATACTTACACCACTTATTAGAAATCTTATTCTATGCGCATGTGCGTGCCGACACGTCTAAATCTAACAGAATATTTATCTAAAAGGGGTGGAAATTATTAAGGCATTTTTAAATTAATATTTCGGGCTAGTAACGACACGGTTTGTAGCAATTATTTAAACATATATAAAATAAAAAGACGTTCGTCGTTCGAAGAAAACTAAACTCTCAACTTAGCCGGTAGTTAGGGAATGTTTTTTTATGTGTATTCTCGGCATATGCATAGTGCACACCTTAATGTTGACCACATTCCCGACCTTTTAAAATTTTTTCCTGTCAGGTCGGAGCAACATCCATTTTGAGCCCAAAATCAGGCTAGATTGACTGGACTATAATTCCAAATTCGATTTAAAAATGTATTTAAACCTTAATTTGTCTTCGAAATACCTTTGTATTATTTTAAAATTAAATGAAAAAGATTTTCATACGGATAAAATAATTTTTGAATTATTTTAATCTATGATATAATCATCGTAATATAATTTAATTAGATATCTAATAAAATTATTATCTTATCTAACCAACACGTTTAATCATCTTTCTCACTCGAATGTATTCACAAGTGGCAAGAGAACAGCATTGGAGACACACAGAGAATCCATCTAAAGTCTCGTGAATTTAATCGATACGCCAGTGAGTGGTACGATTTAAATCCTCTTTCACGTTCAACGAGGATAGAAAGTATCTACTTCCGATATCCTTTTCACCCTCTTTCTTTCTCATTTCCTTCATCCTACTCCACTTTACATATCCATTATTAGTGTATTCTAAAAAGTATCCTTAAATTATTCAACTAAATCAGAAAGACACATTTTTCTGTCTCATTTATAAAACATTCAAACCGAACGAACATATATCTAGCATCATCTAGGTCCATTGATCTGAAAATATACAAAAATTGACTTTTTAAAATAGGAACAAATGTTTACTGGAAGAAATATTTTACCACGAAGATATTTGGTTATTATTTATAAAATATTTTAAATTAAACGTATAAATGAATCTCCATTGTATCATCGAGGTCATTGACCTAAACGTAAGTCGTGGCAACAATTTCCTCGATTATACAAAATGAGAGATTTGATCAAAACTGAAGGGATTTAAATGAACCACCTTTTATAGATACAGGTATAGGTATACGTGTATGTATAGATATCTGCGTATCAATGTACTAGAATGGTATCGCTGATGGGCTCTACTATATCGGATTACGTTGGATTTCGACGCGTTCGAATCGGGATTTTGTCGTATTCCGAGATACGACGGTCGAAAGTGACTTCATCCGATGAAAAGCGTAAACGCGCTTGCGCGTATCAACTACTACTACTCTGAGAGAAATAGAAAGAAAGGAAATAAAAACCGGAGAGATAGAGAGAGAGAGAGAGAGAAAGAATCAGAATTTGCCAATAAAACGTGTAGTAGTATTTCATTTGCAAAATACTTCTTTTAGCTTCGATTAGGTAGCCAGTCTGACGCCCAAGCATATCATCCAATTTCATCGAAAGATTAATTTCCCCCCATTCCCTCTTTCTCTCATTTTACCTAGCCCAGTATTTCGTTTGATCTCGATTGAACGTTTAAAAACCAAACGAATTTTTAAATATAATATTTTACGTAGCAATTTACCAGTACGATCGTCCGGTTAAGGTTTGAAATTATGTTGAGGGAAAAGAGGAATATAAGAAAAGGAAAAAGGAAAAACAAAAAATATCTTGGTTATTTTTCCGCTTTATTTCACTGGTCGTCTTCTATTCTTTTGTTCATTCTCTTCCTCTTCCTCTCCCTCTCTCTCTCTCTCTCTCTTTCTCTTTGCTTTCTTCTTTGCTTTTTTCTTGCTTTTCGCCCGAAGCACATTCTTTGCAGAAAAGCCGTGAACACGAAGTGGGTTTCCATCTTGGGAAAGTTATATCTCACGGACAATGTTTCCGGGAATATCTTCGCGCCCATACAATTATGCCGTACACAAGCACGCGAACTTTGGGTTACGCTGAGACAAATAGACTTACTTGGCCTCACAAATAGACTTACCGTTTCGTGAGTAATGTTAACGCTTCGTGATGGAAACGTCGGTATTGTTTCAGACGTGTGTATATATACATCTTCACCTAGAATAAGCTCAATTAATTTCACGCTTGTATTACCTCTCTCTGTGTGTGTGATTGTGTTTTAATTTTTTATTTATATTCCTAAAAATAACATGAATTATCTATCGTTAATAAAAAGGAATATTTTTAAGATATCCAAAATATTTTATCAGTGATTAAAATTATTCTAATTAAAGTTTATAAACAATCTCAGTCATTTATGTATATATATACAGATAGCCCTCCTACAACACGGCATCTTATAACAAGATTTCGCTCTAACACGATAAGAAAATTGCAAAAACCTTTGTACAGCACTGTAGAAATGTAGTAGAAATAATGAATATACTAATATGTTAGGATTAATATATAGACGAATGTATCTGATATATTAGAATTTAATGCTAGACTATGTTTACATTATTGAATATGTTAACAGGGAAATATCTCTCTCTATATATATATAGTTTAATTTGGATGAACAAGATAGAATATCTTTTGAAGGATAAAGCATATTCGTATAATATACTGCCAAATATAATGGATTAGAAGTTTCGATATATTGCATTCACCGTTGGGATTTGTTGAAATCTCAACGGTGCTCTAAGTGCTAAAGTCCATAATGTCTTTCACATTCCCTAGGTTTCATGGGTCGACTGTCAAACTCAGAAAGTTTCTCTTTCTGTATCCTGTATAGAGAGTATTGTGGTTTCTCCGACATATCAATATGTTCACAGAACGTTATTACAATCGTTCTATTCGGTTATTATTATTATTATTATTATTATTATTATCATTATTAACACGTATATTCACAGATTCTCATAGCCATAAGAAGAACATTTCGAACGTTTTCAAAGAGTGATTGTTTGACGTTTCAAACAGTAATGCTTACCGACCGGAATAAAATTGTTCGAACGAAAGAGGCTTTTCTTTATTGGACTATTCTATCGCAGTTCTTTCCCAATCAACTTAGTTCTGTTTTCTTTTATTTTATTTTATTTTAGTTTTTATTTTGAAAATCTTCGTGCGAAAGAAAAATGACCGATGTAGGTGCCGCGAATACAAGGTAATATTATTTTTTATTGATTTTATTTGTATACATGCTTGACTGTTTAATATTTATTGAATTTCTTTTTTACGAAATAATAGTATTTTCTTTTTTTTTTACGGTAAATGATTAAAGAAAATTTACTTTCTTTTTCTGATATTTTTTTTCAATTTAATTATAACGTATTAGTAAATAAATCTTCATTGTGTTTGTTATTAATATTTATTTGAGTTTCTTATTTCTCTTATATGCAGACAGAGTGAGCATGTATATATGTATATTT